>JASDQU010273360.1:0-15172 GCA_032191745.1 Picea mariana
ATGTATGTTAGATTTACAATAAGAGGAATAACCTTGATTTTAAAACTATGCTACTCGGTGTATTCAAATTTATTTCCTAATATTACAGAACCATAGTCTAGTGTTTACTCTTCAACTTTTATTTAAGTTATACTCACCTTGGTAAGTGGTTAAATGGTTATATTGTAGTAAAAAGTGAATAGACATAAGTCTATGACTTAAGATTTCATCCTCCTCTTTAACACGCACTTCCACCTGCGCGCGCCTACTTGAACTGCAAGACCCCGAGGAACTTTATCAACATAAAAAGGATAAACACAATCCTTGCTTTAGCATTGGGTTTTACATAGGTGACCACAGACTTGGAGAAATTTTCTTTGGTCGACTGAGAGCCTTCGTAACCCAATAGACCTCCTAGTTGAAAGCGAAGCCTAAGCTGGCAGTAGACTGATCCTTACCGTACTTAACTGAGTCCAACCACTAGCACTAACTAGACTAGGAAATGAGGGGTTCGAGGAGTTTCAGACTTGTCCTCATGGATAAATATATTAAAAGGGACTGGATGTGTTGACAGACGGAATTAAATCTCTGATTGTCCATTAAATGGGGTGGATGAGAAAATGAGAGTCACCAGGTTCCCTCATCTAACCCAAACACGCCACATCGCTACTTTCACATGCTGCAATTCCTCGTTATACTCACCACATTCAATATGGGTATCTTAGGGTACAACCGATGTCCATTATCGTTTTTGTGTAAACCTACTCTGAGTAGAGTTCTGTGTTTTTCTTCTATTTCTTGGCCTTAATCTGTGTGGCGGTATAGTGACTTGGAGCACTTCTCGGATTACTCATGTTTTGGTAAGTAGCCATCGGATTGTATAATTTTTATTGTAGGCTAATTTTTGGGGACAAAATTACTATAAATGCAAGAGAGAATTTTTATTTTTTAGGGAAACCAAGAAAGATATCAAGTTTGAGGTGCACACAAGGTGTTTGGGGTGTCTTTTGGTGTGCAAGAGAAGTCTAAAGGATTCTCTTAAGGTCTTTCTTATTCTCAAGGTATGTTATAAGGTTGTGATGTTTTCGTAAGGTTGTGGTGTTGTTGTATGCTATGTTATGAAGTTGTGATGTTTCCATGATGTTGTCATGAGGTTCTTGGTGTTTATATGTGGACCCATGTGGACCTACGATCTCTATGTGGACCTAGTTTGTGAGGCTCATATTTGGATATTTTGGCACATTATTGGCACATGTTTTTATGTGGTTGTTGGGTTTTGTATGTGGACCCATGTAGAACCAGGATCTCTATGTGGACCCAGTATAATGATGATGATGTATCAATAATAGTGAAAGAGACAGTGACAGTGACATGTTGATTATTTTATATACATATTTTATGGTGGAAGGAAAGGGCAAGGAAAGGGTCTTGGAGTCTCCTTCGAGTTGGAACTAGAGAATCTAGGGACTTGTAGCTTCCTTCAAGTTAGTTAATATAAATCATGGGGTTAGTGCCTCCTTCTAGTTGGAGATGGATAATATTTGAATTCATAGCTTCCTATGAATGTAATCTTGTTATTATATAATAAAATCATTTTGTGGTTTCTTTCCACATTAAATTTGTTGTGCATTGTGCATTTATTCTTCTTCTCTTTACTGTATATTGGGATGCATTTATTTGATTGAAAAGTTAAATGTTTTGAAAGGTGATAAATTATAATTGATATTGATGCACTCCCCCTCTCAGTATCAACAAATTTTTCACATTTATTAAATCGACCTTATTAACTAATGTCGACATTTATTAAATGGAAAATGTATTATTCTATCTACGTGAAGGATTAAGGAGGTTAGGTCCCAAACATACACTCACCCTTTAAAAGGAGCCTTGTACTCAAGGCTTAATATGATGAAAATGTTTTATAATGGTAGAAAACTCCTAGGTGGAACCTTCTGGTGGAGTATCCTTCCATTGAACCAAAAAATCATGGATGGTGCACTGATGGAGACAATGCTCTTGCTTGTCCAATACAGCTTGTGGTTGCAACCAAATGGAACCTTATTCATTCAACTTTGGTAGGTTGGTATGGGTGTGGCACTTGGTGCCAATCAATTTCTTCAAGCATGAGACATGAAAAACAAGATGTAGCTTGGAGTGACTAGGTAAAGCTAATTTGTAGGCAACTGGCCCCATACGTTTGAGAATAGTATAATGACCATAACATTTTGGGGTAATTTTCTGACACTATTGGGATTTGAGTGAAATATGCTTGTATGGTTGTAGATGAATAAAAACCTAGTCCCCTTAAGAAAATTGACGTCTAAAATGACGTTGATCTTCCTGTTGCTTCATGCAGTTTTGAGCCATGACCAAATTTTATTTGATATTATGGAGAATTGTCATGTGAACTATAAGATTGTGGTCAACCTATTGAAACTTGGAGACAACGGGCATGTACATGGGAGAAATGATGGTGGATTTTGTCTATAGACTGCTTCAAAAGGAGTGATGTGAGTGGTAGTATGATAAGAGGTTTTGTACCACGATTTAGCTAGGGGTAACCAGTGAAGCCATTGATGTTGTATATCAAATTCAAAACACCTCAAATATGTTTCCAAACACTTGTTGACCACTTCTATTTGGCCATCGGGTTGGGGATGATAGGATGTGATGATATGCAATTGGGTTCCCTCGAGCTTGAATAATTATTTCTAGAAATTCCTGGTAAAAGTGGGATCATGGTAAAAAATGATAGAATGAGGCATGCCATGTAGGTTGAAGATATTATCCACAAACAATTGAGCCACTACGGATATTGTGAATGGGTGTTGAAGAGCACATAAATGAGCATATCTGGAAAGACAATCCACTACCACCATTATCATGAACTTATTTCCTAATTTGGGGAATCCAACAATTAAATCCATAGAAATATCCATCCAAATAGTAGGTTGAAGCGAAAGAAATTGGAGTTTACCATGAGGTTTTAGAGTCTCTCCCTTATTGTGCTGACATGTATCACATTTAACCACAAAGGTGTGGATTTCCTATTTCATACTGTCCTAGAATAAATATCATTTCACCAGTTCATAAGTTTTGGTAAAATCTGAATGGCTAGTTGTAGGTGAAGCATGAAACTCAAAGAACACCTTTGATTTAAGAGATGACTATTTTATTTAATAAACTAGAGTAGCTTGGGGATCATGTTAAAGTTTTTGGATTAGGATAGAAATTTTGGAGTCTTGCAACCATTCCTGGTGAACATCCTGAAGCCAGTTAATGATAATGAATGAAAGGGAAAAGAGGGAGCCTTGTCATTCATATTTCCTAGAAAGAGAATCAACAACCACATTTTATTTTCCCTTCTTGTAAAGAATCTCATAATCATATCCAAAAAACTTGGTCACCCATTTTTATTTCTCTAGGGATGAAATTCATTGGTCCAAAAAGTACTTAAGTCTTTGATGATTTGTCTAAATTTGGAAGTGTTGTCCCAATAAATCAGGGCACCAAATATCCACTGCATGAAAAATAACGAACATTTACTTTTCATAAATTGGTTGGCCCAAATGTCAGTTCGATAACTATTTGTTGGTGAAAGCTAAATCTCGTCCCCCTTGCATGATGACTACCATGATTCCTCTCCTTGATGCATCAAATTACGAAACAAAGGTCTTGGTGAAGTCAGGTAGGGTTGGTACAGGATTAGTGCACATAGCGTTTTTCAAGGCTTCAAAGGATTAGTGCGATGCTAGAGTCCAACTGAAAGAATTCTTTTTAAGGAGATTTGTGGAAGGGGCTACGATTTTTCCATAATTATGAACAAATTTGTGATAATATCATGTTAAACCTAGGAAACCACGAACAATTCTAAGAGTTTTAGGGAGAGGCTAATTCGTAATAGATTCAATTTTCTTAGGATCCACCCTTACACCATCCTTGACAAAAATATGTCCCAAGTACTCAAATTCAAAGAAACCAAAAGAACATTTATACTATTTTAGAAAAATTTTATGCTCGGAGAGGAGATGGAGAAATTGATATACATGGGTGAGATGGGATAACCACATTTTACTCTAGATGAGAATATCATCAGAGAAAAATAACGCAAAGTGACAGAGGAAAGGATGAAACACATGGTTCATGAGACTTTGAAAAGTGGAGGGGGGATTACAAAGACCAAAGGGTATGACCAAGAACTCATTGTGTCCATCATGAGTGTGAAATGTAGTATTGGGAATGTCTTCATACTTCATACATATCTGGTGGTAGCCAGAAGGAAGTTCAATTTTGGTAAAATATTGATCCCCACTAAGTTCATCCAGAAGGTCATCTATGATGGGAATGGGAAATATTTCCTTGATGGTAAATTTGTTGAGGGAATGAAAATCAGGACACATGTGCCAGATTCCTTCCATATTGAGGACCATGAGAAAAGGGGAAGAATAGGGGATGGTACTAGGATGGATAACACTCACTTCTATTGATTCATGGACAATTTTATCAATTTCATTTTTTTAATCAAAGGGATGATGATAAGGGAAAACATTGGGATGAATAATGAACAGGATTAAAGGAATGGAATTTTCATGGCCACTATGGGAGGGGGGAAGGCCCTGGGGATTTTGGAAAATAGTGTGATGGTGGGAAATGATAGATTGAAGTTTGGGGTGTACGGGGGGTGTCTCAACTGCTTGAATTGAATGGAGTTGGGAAATGATGCCAGAATGAACCTTTTAGAGTAACTTTTCCATGCAATGGGAGTTGAGTCACTTTTCCATTCAATGGGATTTGATGATCTTAGAGAACCTATTGTAATGCGTTGGAGTTTATATTTTGGTTGTCATGTTAGAATTTCATGGTTAAATCCATAAAATCCATGGTTATGGGGCCAAGAGTGCATAAGAATTCAGCACCAAACACATTATTAAAACCACACATGTCATTAGAAAACATGCGATATTTCTGGTTACACTCACCAATTTGTAGGAACCCATTTGAACAATGCCCCCCACATTTCATGGAATCACCATTGAAAATCACGATTTGAAAATTGTTGACATCACAGATATAGCAATTAATTTCTTTGGCAAGAGTGTGATGAATGAAATTATGAGTTCTTCCACTATTAACTAGGATGATTACTTTTCAATTCTTAATGTAAGCAATCAATTTGAGGGTTTGGGGAGCGGAAAATCTAGTAAGAGAATTCAACGTAATCAATGGTTCAACTTCAGGAGGATTAGAGGGAAGCGTAAGATCATCTTTTTGGGGTAGCATTTATTTAGGTGAAACCTCAACATTTTCATCTAAAACATCCTTTGAAATGGCCATAAAATGTTTATGTTCTTTACACGTGTTCCTTGGAAAGTATTTATCATCATAGTTATAGAAAATATCGTTGAGTTGAAATTCAACCATTTCCACACGTGTTAATTTTTGGAGCTTGATAGGAGTGGCTTGAGGGGAAGGGATGGTGGGTTTAGGGTGGGGAATAAAAGAATTATTTTTTCTCTAGGCCAATATAACCTATTGTGCCTCCTTGTCATGTTCAGTTTCTTCCAACAAAGTCTATGGGAGATCCATTATGATGTGGGATCATATTTCATCCTTGAGACAATTAGTAAACAATTCCCAAAAGAAATCCTTTGTCATGCCATTCATTTGGAAAGCCAAGTGCTCAAAGGAAATAATAAAATATTCCATTGTTCTAGACTGTTTCAACTCAGTCATATATCCTAAATGGTGGGTGTCCATGTCAAAGAATTCATACAACCTGGTAATAAATTGTGACCAAGAAACATACCCTTAGCGTGCATTTATACACCATTCCCATCATTTCCACCGTTCTGGATCCAAAATAATAATTTTTTAATGAAGTTTGGTCAACTCATCAGTAATTCCATGGAGGGATAAGTAGTGTTCCATACGACTGACCCAGGTTGTTGGATCTAAGCCATTAAATTTGTTCACCTCAACTCTATAAAGATGAGAGTTATAAGGTAGGGAGTTGGAATGAGACTACAGAGGCTGGTTGGAGTCAACACCTTTAGTATGGAGAGGTAGGTCCAAGGAGGAATGATCCTAGAATTGTTTCATGAATTGTTTGAGGGTGGAATTGAATTCATCAATGTGGCTACCTAGTTGTTCCTGGATGTATTCGATTTTGGGACGAATGGAAAGAATGCCATTATTCACTTGGGCCTGAAGGTAAATAAGGTCATTATTCAGTTTCTAATTGGTTTATTCTTGGAAAGTGGGTGTCATGAGGGGATGAGGGGTGGGTCCACAGACAAAAAATTAGATAAGTGATATATACCACTATGATAAAGGAAACAAGAGGAAACCAATGGGATAAGTGGGAAATAAGGGTGTCAGGAAGAGTATGGGTCCACGAGGTATAAAAAAAGGTTAAAAATGATAGGGATCATAATAATCAGGGTGAAAAGGGGGACCCGATGAGATAGGTCTGAAATAAGGGTGCGGGAAGGACCTAGATATTTTTCATTTTTACTCATACAGAGTTATACTCAGACCTGAATAATAATGCAGTGTCAATGTCCCCAAATTTTTAACAGAAACAAATGTGTATTAATTTTGCAAACGAGATGTATAAGGAAAAGATGCACAGTTTAATGTCCATGATCCAGAATCATTTGTAATTGAACATATAGGATGGTGAGTCATTGGAACCAAGTGTAAATTTAATTTACATTTAGGATAGTGAGTCATTAGCACCTGGTTTTGGTATTGCACACATCATAGTAGTGCACAGAGAAATATTATCAAAGACAAGGAGCACACATTTTATGTGTTACATGCACCTGTGTAAGTGTGCACATTGCACTATGTTCCATGCACTTGGGTGACTGTGTGGTAATGACTAGAAATGCGCAAAGCTAATTTACATATATGACTATATGTGTTTTAAGGCCAGAGAGCCTGTGTGATTATGAGGGTAGTGATCTTGGACGTAGATAGGTTAGTGCGCATATCCATGTAAATATAATCATGATTACTAATATAATATTTCATCACTGTGCGTAGATAGACTCAGATGAAATGAGATGGGGGGATGACTCCACTAAAAAAGGGAAAAGCGGGGGAATATTTTAATAATATTTACAAAGAGTGTAACGTGGATATGTTTTTATCCTAAGTTTCGTAGGGTAAGGAGCGGATCACCAAGTGGCTTAAAGATACTTCTAAAGATGAAAAGTGTCAAGTGGAAGGAATGCAATATATATTTCTATCCTTAGTGTATTTTGGGTATTATTGAATTATTATTCATGTTTCAGGATCTTGTGAGTAGAAGGGGGTCGGATTGTATGGGAAAATATGATTGTTACCTTATATGCATAGAGAAGCTTGTAAGGAATTGTGGTTTTGTAATTTGAGTTTACTGTGAAGGAGACGAGATGAAAAACCATGAGAAGTCTCTCTCGGAGAGATATTGGGTTTTTTGATGTCGTTGTTAGACTTAGGAGCATACTCTTCAGGTGAGAGTATTGTTAAGAATTGTTCCCTCGTGCATTGAGAATTAGTCATAGGGTTTGGAGACTTTATGTTCAAAATGTTGTTAGTAACCTTGGGAAGGGAAGTGGGGAATCCGAAGAAGTATTAATAAGAGAAGGGGAACACTTCATTGGGTATGATAGGTGTGTGGGAAATGAGGGACTATGGGATATTTTCAACAATGGGCATCTAGGACTAAGAAATTTTGTTGTGAGTCAGACCTTAGTGTGTCACTAAAAGTATATTTACCTAGTGGATTCGAGCCCCAGCTTGGGGGTGACCTGTTGCTGAAAGATTTGAGAAAAAACATCTATGGCTCGGAAGAAAGTTTGAGTCAAGGCCATAGTTGGTGAATTTCATAAAGGATAAGTGTTCTTTATGTACTTGTCTTGTTTACTATGTCCTTATTTGTCTGTGTTTGACATGGGTTAATTCTTATATGGGTTGTTCTATATAATTTTTTATTTTTGTTCTGTTTAATGTTGCTTGCATTTATCTATAGTTGTCCATAGGTATCTCAGTTGATGATAGCCTTGTTTGATAAGTTAATCTTTTGAATTGGTTAATACTCTTCAAAGAGGATTGAGTGGCTGATTACATAGGTTTGCATCATGTGTGCATCAAGAGGTTGGAATTTCTGTGCATTTTCAAGGAAACATACCTCGCGCATAGTAAAATCATACATGGCGCATAATGCCTAGATGGATGTGTGCATAGTTATGTTGTGTGATAAACATGTTGGTGTGTGTAGTTAATGTTGAGTTAGTTTCGTTGCTTAAGGTTGTACTGAAAAGAGAATGTTTCTTCCACTATTATAAGTTGTGTGGTGTGACTCAAGCTTGGGTTGAGTGTGTTACTTCAAGTGATAATGCACATACTTTTGTTATATTATAATATGTGTAGAGAAACTTCATATTACATTACTCAATAGTGTTCTGGGGAATTACAATTTTTTTGACTAGGAGCTATAGAAGTTCAGGTTGTGTGATGTTGCCGAGCATGGGGTGGTTGGGAACATTACATTATGGTATAAGAGATATTGGTTCAACATTGTATTTGTAAGGGTCATAGACTAGCACAAATAGATGTGTGCACAAAAAATTGGTGTCACATAGTGCATATTTTAGTTTTCGTAGAAAACCATTGGTGCAAAGTATAGAGTCGTGATACACACAAAGATAGTTTTGGGTATGTGTTATATTCTTTGCATGTGTGTGTGTGGGCACATCAAATATGACAACTGTGTCTTACGATCCCTACGGTATTTATTTTTTTGTTGTGTGCACTGGGCGCTTTCCTAGGGGGGTCCCAAGGGGCGCAGGTATCCCCCCCCCTGATTACGCATAGCATTCGGTAATGGGCGGTATCCTGGGGTAGCTCCACAATTTTTTTTTGCGGGGCAGGTTTTGCTATTTTTAGCGGTTTTGTAAATTAATCGCAGAATAAGGGATTAAGGTTTTGGTATATACGGAATACCTAAAAACATTGTATATATATTTTATGGTGAATGGTGAAATTCGAGATAAGGAATATAAGAAAGGTTTTCCCAGTTGAGGGTTTTCGGTATAAAATCTATGTGTACTTTGTGTATGAACAATTGATTAAATTATGTTTTCTTAAGAATCTATATGAATTTCTTTAATTCACAGGTTTAAAAATTACATGTGGTATCAGATCTCATTTTTGGCTTCAGAGGGACGCCTTTGTTGTTGAGGGTTTGACTCGGTTTGATTCGAGTATAGAAAGAGGAATGGCAAGCTCGTCTAGAATCAAGATAGAGAAGTTCAACGGTAAAAATTTTGAGCTATGGAAGCTCAAGATGGAGGAACTTCTTATGGAAAAAGAACAATGGATCACTGTGGATCCTAGTACACAACCTATTGATACACCATCTACTATCAAATAGGCTACTTGTACACAACCTACTAGTACACGAACTACTAGTACACCAGATACTAGTATGTTGAAGGAAGATTGGGAGAAGTTGGACAGAAGATATAGGAGTACTATTCGACTCTCTCTGGAAGATTCGGTTTTGTTGAATGTCTCGTGAGAATCTACAGCCAAGGAACTATGGGATAAGTTGGGGAATTTGTATCAATCAAAGTCCCTGGTAAACAAGTTGTTTCTTTGAAAGAAGTTGTATCATCTTAGGATGGAAGATGGAGATACCATGACAGAAAATCTAAATGCCTTTAATACTTCGGTAAGTCAACTTGGATCTATTAATATTACGATTGCAGAGGAAGATAAGTGTATTACTTTTTTATGTTGTTTGCCAGACTCTTGGGATAATCCGGTTGTAGCAATAGGTAGTACCACTCAATCTACATTGAAGTATGAGGATGTAGTTGCATCCTTGTTATCTCAAGAGATGAGGTGAAAAATCATGGATGGTCACAACACAGATGTTTATTTATAAGAGGGCGTACCCAATATAGGAATCCCGGTAAGCCTTCTGGGTGGAGCTCTAAATCTATAGGTAGATCTAAGTTTCCAGGAAAATATTTGAGGGAATGTTGGAAGTGTGGTAAAACAGGGCATTATAAGAAATATTGCAAGTCTAAGAAGGTTGAAAAACCAAAGGAATCTGATAGTACCTCTTTCACAGAGGCTAAAACCTCCACTAAAGAAGGAGGTAATGTTTACCTGGCATCTACAAGTACACATGCGGAAAGTGATGTATGGTTGATTGAATCAGGTGCGTCATACCATATGACTCCTCATAGGGAGTGGTTCTCTGAATATGAAAAATATGATTGTGGTGATGTATTCCAAGGAGATAACTCGACAGCAAAAATCTTGGGACGTGGAAGAGTTAAGTTGTTGTTAAAAGACGGAAGGATTAGAACTCTCCCTGGGCTTATGCACATTCCAAAACTAGCCAGGAGCTTAATATCTCTAAGCAAGATGGAATATGCAGGAGTGGATAATATATTTGGAAAGGGCACTTGCAAGATGGTAGGAGGAGAAATGGTCTTGATGAGGGGAGTTTGGTGTGGAACTTTGTACAAGTTGTTGGGAAGCACTTATACTAATGGGTGTAACAGTTTTGTTGTCCCTGAGTAGAGAAATGAAGGAGACAAGATCAATATTGTCCCAGAAAAGAAGACCATGTTGTGGCATCAAAGACTGGGGCATATTGGAGAAAAGGGCCTGCAAATACTACACGATAAAGGTATGGTTGAAGGTATGTATAATTTAACACTCGATTTTGATTTATGTGAACATTACATAAATGGTAAACATAATCGAGTAAGATTCCCATCTGGTGCTACAAGAGCAAAGGGGATCTTAGAGTTGATACACAGTGATGTGGTTGGAGTTGTTCATGTTCTATCCCTAGCTAAATCTGTGTATTATGTTTCATTCATAGATAATTTTTCAAGGAACACATGGATTTATTTTCTTAGAAAGAAATCTAAGGTATTTGATAAATTTAAAGTTTTTTAAGTCTCTTTTAGAAAATAAGACAAGGAATAAAATAAAGGTATTGAGAATAGATAATGGTGGAGAATTCTGTGGAAATGAATTCGAAGAATTCTATAAGAAGTGTGGTATATCAAGGAAGAAGACTACTCCATACACTCCTCAACAGAATGGAGTTCCAAAAAGGATGAACATGAAACTAATGGAAAGAGCAACGAGCATGCTCAATGGTGTTGGGTTAAGACAAGAAATATGGGCAGAGGTAGTGTGTACAACATGTTACCTGGTCAATCGATCACCTTCATTAGCCTTGGATGATAAAAATCCACACGAGGTATGGTTTGGAAAGAAACCCTCTCTTCAACATCTTAGAGTGTTTGGTTGGGATGCTTATGTACATGTTCCAAAGAAAAATAGAAGTAAGCTGGATAAAAAAGGATGAAAAGTGTATCTTTATTGGTTATAAAGATGGTGTGAAAGGTTATAAGATTTAGAACCCATAAACCAAGAAAACACTTTATAGTCAAGATGTTGTTTTCAGAGAGGTAAAAGATATGTACAAACAGGAATTCCTACATATGCAAGACGAACCTGAGAAAATAGAGATTCAGTTGGATGATGCAAAATCTAAAACATCTGAAGAAGAGGAAGAAAAAGAAGAAGAAGAAGAAGAAGAACCTCATACCCCAGTATTGAGGAGATGATTGAGAGATATAAGGAAACCAGAAAGGTATAGTCCACTTGATTTTTGTTCCAGTTTTTCCCTATCTATTACTGATGATGATCCTGGAACTGTCAGGGAAGCAGTGAATTCAGAGGATAGTAAACTCTGGAAGAAGGCCATGGCTGAAGAAATGGATGCCTTGGATAAGAATGAGGCATGGGATATAGTTGAGTTTCTAGCTAGAAGAAAATCGGTTTGTAGAAAATGGTTGTTCAAGAAGAAGTTTAATGCACAAGGTAAAGTGGAGAAATACAAAGCTTGGTTAGTAGAAAAAGGTTATTCCCAGGTAGAGGGATTTGACTTTGGTGATATTTTTTATCCTATTTCTAATTTAACTTCTATTGGATTTATTTTATCTATTTCTACTTCTTTTGATCCTGAAGTGGAACATATGGATGTGAAGACATCATTCTTACATGGGGATCTGGAAGAAGAAATCTACATGAAGTATCCATAAGGATTTATAGTGAAGGGAAACAAATAGTTGGTCTGTAAGCTAAAGAAGTCACTATATGGTCTGAAGCAATCGCCTAGGACGTGGTACCAAACGTTTGACACATACATCCTTGAATTGGGATTTGTAAAAAGGAGGGCTGACCACTGTGTATATTGTAAGAAGGTTGGTAATCAATTCATTTATGTAGTGTTGTATGTTGATGTCATGTTGTTGGTAGGAAATAACATGGATGTTATTAAGGAGGTGAAATCACAACTATCGTCCAAATTTCACATGAACGATCTTGGTGCTGCTAACTTCATTATGGGAATGGAAATTAAAAGAGATCATGAAAACAGGAAACTCTGGTTGAATCAGAGAAAATATGTTAAGACGATATTGCAGAGGTTTAATATGCATGGAAGTAAACCAGTCAAGGTTCCTATTCCTATATGTGTAAAGTTATCTACAGATCAATGTCCCAAGACATAGGAAGAAGAAGAGGACATGTCCCATGTTCCATATGTCAGTGCAGTTTGCAATTTCATGTATGAAATGGTCTGTACTAGACCAGACATTGCACATGCAGTGGGAGTTTTGAGTAGGTATATGTCAAAACCAGGGAAGGAGCATTGGGCATCAGTAAAGAGGGTCTTCAAGTATCTTCGTGGCACTACCAGTTATGGATTGTGCTACCAAAGAAGGCCAGGATTGGACAGAGTGTTGGAAATACATGGCTTTGTTGATGCAGACTGGGCTAGAGATATAGATCGTAGAAGGTCTACAAGTGGGTATGTGTTTAACCTATTTGGAGGAGAAATCAGTTGGATGAGGAAAAGACAGGTTGTAGTGGCACTCTCAACTATAGAAGATGAATACATGGCAGCCAATCATGCAAGCAAGGAAACAGTATGGTTACACAGATTGTGTTTAGGTATTGGGTTGGTACAACAAGCAGTGAGATTAGATTGTGATAGTCACGGTGCAATATTCCTGGCAAAGAACCCATCTTATGATTCGAAGACAAATCATATTGATGTTCAACATCACTTTGTGAGAGACATGGTTGAGGAAAAGAAGGTGTTGTTGGAAAAGGTGGACACTTTGAAGAATGTTGCAGATTCATTAACAAATCCTATGAGCACAGAAAAGTTCTCCTAGTGTACACTAAAAATGGGTATTGTTTCCTTCGATTGTTGATTATATAATCCCATGGACCCGTGGATGCAAAGAAAACAACAACTTGGATAATGTTGGATATGTGTTATATTCTTTGCATGTGTGTTTGTCAGTGCGCCATATATGACAACTGCCTCTGATGATCCCTCTAGTAGTGATTTTTGTGTCATGTGCGTTGGGTGCTTTCCTTGTGGGGGGGCAAGTATGCCTCTCCCTGGTTACACGCAGCGCCCCCAAATTTTTTTTTGGGCAGGTTTTACTATTTTTAGCAGATTTTGTTATTTTTAGCGATTTTGTAAATTAATCCGGGAATATTGGATTAGGGTTTTGGTATCTATGGAATACCTAAAAACATTGTATATATATTGTATGGTGAATAGTGAAATTCGATATAATGAATATAAGAAAGGTTTTCCCCGTTGAGGGTTTCTGGTATAAAATCTCTATGTACTCTGTGTATGAGCCATTGATTAAATAATGTTTCTCTTAAGAATCTATATGCATTGCTTTACTTCACAGCTTTAAAACTTACATACAGTAATGTGTGGGTGTGCGCACTAGAGTTTGGAATTTTAAAACAGTCCAAGAAATCCGAGGGAAATATTCTGACAAAATGGTGCAAAGTTTTCATGTAATCATTGTATGAAATCATCTAACAAATATCAATTTCTTGAATGTTTTACAGAACTTTAAGTGAATAGAGAATGGAAAATTCATTGTAGAAGATTAATAGCATGGAAGATCCATGGAGGACTTACATTCCTCATGATGAATTTGGGGATCTATATGTTGGGTTGGTTGTTGATAGTATCGAATCCAAGGAAGAGAACAGGAACTTGGTAGAAATTGTAAAAGTACTCTTCCTAAGGACTCTTGATAGAAATATTATTATAGTGAGGAACTTGGTATAAGTATTCTCACTATCATCCTTATTGAATTTTTTTATCATTATAATAATTCAAATAAATATTATGCTTACTAAATATTATCTTCTTGAAAACAAAAACAAAAAAGCTTGAATCAAATTCCTCTATGCATAAATTCTGTGTGATAAATAATATTATAAAATACTCCATTTAAATAAATATATTTCTAAGTAACCATATTTTTAAATAGAGGTTTAGAATTAAATACAAAAATATAAAGTTTTAACAAGTATGCATTTGTACAAACATTAGTTAAGTAGTAATTTTGTTAAATATTGTGTTTTTAAATCTAATAAACTTAAAAACAATAAAAAAAATGTAAATCAAATTAAAAAAAAATTATATCAAATTCATAGAAATCCCATAATTAAATAATAAATAAAATCTACATTAATAATTACATGGATATAAATTAAATTTAATAATAATTACAAGAATATTGATTAAATTTAATATTAATAAGCAATAAGAAAAATATTCAATTATTAATGAAACTTACTAGTACTAAAAAAACAAGTGAAAAGAATAAACTTAATCTATATTATTTAAAAAGTATTAATAACTCAAACAAATAGTATCTCATCCCTTTCCTAATACCAAGGTCAAACCTTATTAAAAAAAAATTCTTAATCTGCAAACATGGTATTTCAGGAGACCAAAAAACATCTCCTTAATATGCAAACATGGTATTTCATTAAACCAGAAGACCAAAAAGCATCTCCTTGCATAGCTACTTTGCGGTATACTATACCCTATTCGATTTAAAATAAATAAATAATTATGGGATCTAAAATAATCTTAAATTTGACGGTACACCACCAATTTATCACCATTAATAAACAAGGTGACAAAATCGCATTTGATCATTTTCAAGAACAATAAAACCAACCGCTTAACACCTCATAAGTCAAACTTGATCACAGATGACTTTCGTTGGACAACGTGAAAGATGTGAGATTGATGGAGTGGCCATCACCAAAAGCA
>JASDQU010273369.1:0-15172 GCA_032191745.1 Picea mariana
CTTCAGTTTGTTCAAGGCAAAGTGTGATTAATATATTTTTACTACAACTCTAGGTTGCTTTTGAGATTGAGCATATATAGTGTGTGGTTACCTTTGAAATAAACAAACTTCCCTGGGTTGACAATTTATGTAGCACTTGATTGTTTAGTTAAATAAGCAATTATAGTGACCAACAAAACTATGACTCATCAAGATGTACCAACATCATCAACTATACACCTCATGCATGTGCCAAATCATCAACTACATTTTCTCAACCATGTACCCAACATGTACCTCAACCAAAATCCCTCATCAATTTCATCATCCAAATCTGATTTGTAACTCTGTAATAGACCTGGTGTATATGATCATAGTTGCACATCAAAATTCCTCACTTCGATAATGTCTCATTGTCATTGTCACAAGTGTTGTAAGTGCCTCACTTTTGTCACAAGTGTTGCAAGTGTCACAAACATCATATTTCCATCTCGCATGTGTCTCATTACAAACGAAATCATAAGAACACTTTGTACACCCTCTAAGACTTGTTAGAAGAGGAAAACATGTCATTTGTAAAAACTTACAAACATTTTGCCTTGAAGAAAGATCATCTTAAACGGTTTTTTGGAGATCAGCGCTCATGTGCTCACATGCAGGGAGTGCTAGCGCTCATTTTCTACTTATCAGGGAGCATTGTAGTGCTTTGTTTCCATCTTTAAGGGAGCGTCAATTTGTTGAGGGAACCTTGGGGAGGAATCCCCCTTATCTCTAAGGACAGCTAGAAAACATCTGAGTTAGTTTGGCTCGAATTCAAGTTATAGGCTGGATCTAATTGAAATCTCACAACTAATAGAGTCATATCCTCAACTTATTCCAAAAATGGATAAGATGGTTGAGCCTCTCAATTCCTATATAAGGAGGCATTCTCATGGTGAAAGGAGGAGAATATAAGTGAAAAGTATTGGCATTCTGATCATGGATCGTTCGAGCAAGGGGTTGTAAAAAGAAGAATTGGTGAGTTTGTTGCATCTGCATCTACAGATTGTAAGCACCTTGTTATGTTCTCTTTAATATATATGCTTGGTTTGTTCCCTTCAAGTTTGTGTATGTTTGCATGATCTAGTCTCTTCTTGATAAATCTATTTTAAAATAATCTTGGTAGAATAGGAATCATGTATTGTCTTTTTTGTCTATTTAATTGCAAAACTCATTAAAGGGATTGAAGATCAGTTTCAACCTCGACCGAGCAAGGAAAAATTTCAGAAAACATACATCATGCTTTCTTCCTCTTTTCCTTTCACTATTTTAGCTACATTTAAATGAATGTTAGTGTTCAATGTTAGCATTTTTCTATCTTGGTCATAGGGGTATAAAATCCAAGAGGAAATTCACCTCTCTGCATGGGAATTTTCCAACTATATATCAACATGCTCAAATGATCTCCTTTCGTAGCCTGGGTAAAGCAGATATCAGACTGAATGCTCAACCCAGAGTCTTCGTCCCAATCCCAATGTGGTACGAATCTAGCCATGTGAATAGATGTTTTGATGTTGAACATGGTAGAAACCACTTGATTATCGGTCATTAAGGTAAACTGTTAATAAGTGTGAAGGAAATCACCAGTGATGTCAATGACTCCCAAGGTACCCTAGTACAATCCAACGAATGTAAATAAATTAGATGAATTCGAACATTTGTGGAATCATCTGATCAAAGGTCAATGATGTAAACCTACTGTCAGAGGTGAGGAGGCCTTCCATTGAGGCATGAAGGTCCCAAGGTACTGACTGGTTTCTAAGTCAAATTTCTCGAATGATGTGTTAAAGTCAACAGGAAAATACTCGTCAAAGGAGGGCCTTGATGTATCCCTCATCAATGACACAAAAATGACATAGATATTTGAGATGATGAATCAAATGAGTATGGAATAACACGAGCATTGAAACTAGAAATTTGTGATGGTTGAATCTTGAGGCAGATACTTCCCTTGAACACTGAGGCATAAGCAACAAAAACGTAACATGGACCAAAACATGATGCACTGGATATTGTGACTTTCGTCGGGTGACCCAAAGGAGTAAAATGAATCAGGGGACTGGTTCAGTGCAGAGTTTCACCGGATTAAAATGTATGAAAAAACAATGTGTCGTGTTCAAGGGAAAATACAAGAGTGAATTGTGACAATTCTATAAAATGGCTTGGCTTTCTTTCTTCAATTTTTTCCCCCATCCAGATAGACAAGTACCTCTTTTTTTTTTACGAGATCGAGGAGGATAACACATGCTCGATGTAAATCACCTTCGGTAAGACCCTCTTCCTTTGTTTGACTAACTAGAATAAGTAAGGGTTCAGTCCCATATGGGCCCTTCAATGTGTAATTTTTAACAAGTCCAGAGAAGGAAAAATCGATGTTTTTTCATGTTTAGAGAGTCTGAAAATAAATTAAATACCACTCCAGGCTTTTCCTTTTTCGTAAATTTAGTCTCCAAAGTCTGAAAAAGAGATAAAATGCTACTTGGGAGATTCCCTTTCAAAACCTTTTAAACGAGTGTGAAAGGAAGTAAGATCACTCGACAATCTTTTCATATTTAGAGAGTCTGAAAAGAGCTTAAAGGAGACTCCAGGGGTTTTCTTTTTCGTGTAAACTTCACGAGTCTGAAAAAGAGATAAAAGTTTACTCGGTTACATTCTCATGTTTTTTCAAGCGTGAGAAAGAACAAAGACTGTGCTTGTCAGTATTATAAGGTTTTAGTGAAAAAGATACAGCTTCGAGACCTCCAAGTAAAGACAAATCTGCATCCAAGGTATTAGTGACTCTCCAAAAAGATTAAAAAACCCAAAATAAACATTATATTATCAAAAAAGAACCCTATAATAGTGAAATAGGGTTAGAAATCTTATTTACCATTTCATTTTCACCAATTTCTTCTAGCATTGGTATTTTCAACCTTGGATGGTGATTTTCAAGTTGTTGGCATCGGAGCTGTGGTTGATCGTTTTCGCATCTGTCTAGACCAAGTCGGTCACTTACCCATTCTAGTCATTTATCATGGTTTAGAATTTCATTTTAGGTAGTTTTTAGGTTGTGATGGTCTCCCTGGGAATCCCTAGGCACCGAACTAGATTGGTGCTCCCTCAGAGGGGTGAGGGGAGCATTGATCATGTTTTTGGCACCCTGGTGCATGTTCCAGGGGAGCACTAGTGCCCTGTGGATAAAATTAGGGGAGTGTCTATGTAGAACTAAAAACAATGTTGCTTTTTATGCTAAAAATACCCAGTTTTTTTCTATGAGAGAATGATTAAAGGATTTTAAATGTATGTTTTTGCAGTTTACACAGATTAATACCATGATCGAATGGAAAGAATTTGAGCATGAACTTGATGATATAGTTTCATTGCAAAACCCTCAGACAAGGGCCGCTTTGAGGAATTGTAGCCTCCTAAAGTATTTAAAATTACAAAAGATGAAAAAAGAAGTTTTATTACTTGAGTATCTGATTGGACTATGGGAAGACGTTGAACAGGCGTTCCTTATTGGATCACAATTGCTCAAAATTGATCTCGATGAAGTGTACTTTTTGACTAGCCTCTCAAGAAGAGGGGCTCCTATCCTTTTTTCTAGGAAATGGGAAACTCCTCAGCCTGTCGAGGTGTACATAGTTGACCACTGTATTCCAGGGTCACGATTAGTCGGGGGATGAATCATAATCAAGGATGTGAGAGATTTGACACAACGATCTATTTTATTTGCCATAAACAACCTGGCAGGTAGCACGAGTGCATATTTTGCTTCAAAATCCCAAATTTATTATGCTCTACAATGTGTGGAGATGAGATTATTCAACTGGAGTGCAGTATTCCTTCGGAACGTGAAGGATCAAATCACGAAGTGTAGGATTGGGAAACAAAAATAGTTTGGCTATGGTTCATTCTTGGTTTTGTTCTTTTTGGAGAGAATACCTCAGATGCAGCCACATATTGCGTTGATGGCACGACAGACTACTGAGCCACATATGGAAATATGAACAAGTTTGTCCTTGAGATTGGGGACTGACTTAGAGTTCAAGTTCACGACTGACTTCCTCCTTGGTGGAGAAGGAAGTTAATTGTTATCGAGGAATTTCCATATGTCGTAGTGGATTTATGGGGTAGTGTGGACTTAGTGCTTCTAGAGGGTATTGACTGGGATGCATCAGGTACGAAACGAAACCTTGTCATGCATTTTTTATTTTGAAATTTATATTATTTTTATGTGTAAAAAGAGGGATTTTAACATATGTATTGTTTCATCATGCAGATAGAGGTGCATCATGTCTATAAAAGATGTTGACACTAGGACATCACAGAGACGTGCATATATCTATGGAGCATGAGGTGGAAGTGGGAGGTCTCAGGGAGGTTGAGAGGAACCTCTGAGGTCTTACTATGGGTTTCCCACCTCTTAGGAGACAAGACGTTCCTCTTCATCTACAAAGGCATAGAGTAGGGGTTCATGAGAGTTTGAACCACTTTATCCAATGAGTGGCCCGTACATTGGTGTGCTTCTTAGAGAACAACGTGGTGCAGAAGGACTAGGATCCTCTATATGTTTTGTAGTATTTTCATGATGATATCATGGGCATGAGGGCCCAGATTTTTCCCTACTATGTACTTTTTGATGTAAATCAAAATTTTTCTATTACACATTTTATATATACATATATTCAAGTTTTTTGGTGCCAATGATGTTACAAATTATCTTGTGTGAAGTTTTTAGTGTACAAGTGAGTCATTTTTTTTTAAATTTTATCTATGTGCAAGAAACCGATCCAAAATATAATTTTCTAGAGAATCTGATGTTGTGTTGATTTCTCTTGGTATGTGCCTGTATTGTGTAAATTGAAACATTCTCTCAAGACGACGAACCCATAGGTGGAGATGAAATAGGATAGGGTTGTGAACAACGTAGACTCAATTAAACTGACAAACCATGAGTTGAGAGTATAGGTTAATGATTATATGAGATATACCTAGAGAGCAGGCCTTGGTTAAAAGTCCAATGACAACATGATATTCTACCAAATTATTGGTTGTTGATCCTAGGCAAATACCTCCTAAACTCACCAAATCATCAGAGTGGTAAATGACCCAAGTTGTAGAAGCAATGTTCTGGTTGTGCCGACTAGCGCCATCTGCAAACCCAACAAAGGCGAAAAATGGAAATGTCATCTATGCACGCAATCACAAGACAAATTATAAGCAGCTAAAACAAAACTTGTACACGCAAGAGAAAAGACACACCAAATAAAAAATATAGTATAATAGTGTACAAAGCACACATTCCATATGTTCTATGCATAGTATTTCTTGAGGTAAATCCCATTCTGGGGTTCACCGATAGATATTCCATCATAGTCAAATAGCTTGTAGGTGCCTCTATGAAATACACATTTTACTATATAGGGTCCATGCCATAGAGGTTCTAACTTTCTTCTCCCTAGCTTATCGTGAGCCTAGTCATAAAGGAGGACTAGGTCTCCTTCTACAAAAGTACGAGGTTGAACGGATTTGTCATATTAACTATTCATTCATTTTTTATATGTCTTGTTAATGAGAGCAACATCGCAACGTGTTTCATCCAACTTAGTCGAATATAGGAACTGTTCCTCTTCAGCAGAGGTGTGAGGTAGGAGTTCTACGGTAAGTTTCAGTGAAGGTATCTCACACTCTATTGGTAACATTGCTTCGACACCATATACCAACTGGAATGGAGTGAATCTAGTTGCAATTTTCACTAAGTTGCGGTAATCCCAGAGGGAGGAGAAAATTTACAAGTGCCAAGAAGTTTTGTTTGCCCCCACCATGCGTTGGATCATGGTTTTAAGGACTTTGTCAATAGATTCAACTTTTCTATTTGCTTGAGGATAGTAGGGGGATGAGTTTTCATTAAAAAAACCCAACTTGACATGTAACTCACTCATCATCTGGTTTTGAAAATGTGAATCATGATCAGTGACAATGGCTTGTGGAACACAAAAGCGAGTGATGATGTGGTTAAAGATGAAGAGAGTTGCAATACAACCATTGTTAATAAATGTAGGCATAACCTCAGCCCATTTAGTGAAATAATCAATGGCAACGATGATATGATCATGCCCTTCAACTGAGGTAGGCTTACATTGCATAAGATCAATGCCCCATTTGGAAAAGGGGTCGACGAAAACAATGGGATGCAGCGGAGCAGGGTGGGTGTGTGCCTTGTTGTGGAATACTTGGTAGGGTGGGAATTTGTTGACAGCCTCAACACAATCTTTGAATATGGAGGGCCAAAAATAACCGGAACGTAAGATTTTCTGGGTTGTAGCCATCCCATAAAGGTGAGCACCACAAGCTCCTAGGTGATAGTCATTCAAAACACGTTCAGCCTCATCGTGGGTTAAACAATGTCATAGGATAGTGTCAATACCATCATGATACAAAGTGTCAACGATCATAAGGTAGTGTTTAGAATGGTGGTGGATACGATGATGTTCTTCATGGGAGACATTGGGCTGAAAACATTGGGTTTGAAGATAGAGAAGAATATCTCCATACCAAGGGTCAGACGTGATAATGAGGAAAAAAGATTCATCAGGAAGAGAATCACTAGGCTTAGTGTCTTCATCAGCATGGGGAAGAATCCTAGATAAGTTCCAAAAAAGCCAAGGACTTTTTAGCTTTTGATTTGGCAAACTCAAGATTGAATTCCTAAAGAATAATGATCCATTTGGAATAGTTTCCCCCAAGAACTTGACATGTCAGAATATGGTACATGGGGTTCGATTCCTCAATGACCATGGTAGTGCGTAACAGGATGTAATGGTGAAATCTCTGGATGACAATGATAGCTTCCAGAGCCAACTTTTCAACATGTGAATATCAAAGTTTAGGACTGGATAGACTCTTGCTCAGATAGTAGATCACATGTTCATCACCATTAGGGTCCTCTTGAACTAACACCATAGAAATAGTGGAAGTAGAGGCTGCCAAATAAATGATATAGTCTCGTGCATAATTTAGGGGTTGCAAGAGGGGTGTATGGGTCAATGCATGCTTAAGAGCTTCAAAATATCATTGAGCAGTGTCATCTCAGATGAAAGGAGTGTCTTTCTGCAATAATCGCATAAATCCTTTAGTTAGCTCGGCGTAATTACAGATAAAACGACGAAGAAAGTTTGCTTTCCCTTGCAAAATTTGTAGTTGGGTCAAATTGTCGAGAGGAGGTAAAGCAATGATATCTTGTATTTTTAATGGATCCACCCTAATCCCATCTTTGAAGACAACGAAACCAAGGCGTCGACCCAATTCAACAATGAAGATGCATTTGTGAGGGTTCAAATGGATACGGTAGAACCGACATCGAAGAAAAATGGCCTTTAAATGACCAACATGGTCTTGTCGATTAGATGAATGGGAAGGTAAATCATCAAGATAGGGTTCCACAATATCGTTGATATTGTGGAAAGCATACGAAATGGCCTGCTAGAACATAGCAC
Source organism: Picea mariana (assembly GCA_032191745.1). Lineage (NCBI taxonomy): Eukaryota > Viridiplantae > Streptophyta > Pinopsida > Pinales > Pinaceae > Picea > Picea mariana. The sequence continues at coordinate 7,497 of JASDQU010273369.1, forward strand.
CATCATCTTTTAGACCAAAAGGTAGTTTCTGATAAGCAAATGTTCCCTATGGGAAGATGAAGGTTGTATTATGTTGATTAACTAGAAGAATGCCAATTTGGTTATACCCTGAAAATCCATCCATGAAAGAGAAAATAGCGTTGCCAATGCAATTATCAATGATTTGGTCGATGAAGGGTGTAGGGTAATTTTATTTTGGACAATCCTTGTTGAGATCCATATAATCGATGCAAACACGAATGGTTCCTTGTTTTTTAGCAACTGAAATGATTTTAGAAACCCATTATGTCAAGGGGAAAGGATATATAAATCCATATTTCAACATTTTTTCATCTTCTGCCTTTGTGGTCACGGTTTTCTTAGGATGAACTAGGAAAAGTTTTTTCATACAGGTTTAATTCCTAGGTAAGTTTTTATTTCATGCACAAGGATCGATGGATCAATCCCTGGCATTTATTCATAGCTCCAAGTGAAGAAATCACAGGATTCTTTAAATAAAGTGGTGTAAGCTTCCACTTCCTCGAGCGAACAATTAGAACTAAGATGAAAATTTTCAACAATACCTTCTTTGATCAAAATATCGATAGAAATGGTGGAAGAGATGTTTCCTAAATTCCCCTCAGAAGCAGTATCCTGGGTAAGTATAGGAGATTGGGGAGAATGAACAACATCGAGGGGGAAGATAGAGTGTCTATCTTCCTGAATTTCATCTAGACTAGGAAGAAAAGATGATCGATGATGGTTTTCATCCTAAGGTACCTCGTCAATACTAAGCATTTCCATAATAGATTCGTTTGACGGAAAAGTATGTAAGATGTAGTCGAAATCAGAGGACATGGAATTCAACCAAGATGGCAACGAATAAGTGTTGGATGCCAATAGATGTTGGTCATCCAAGGAAGGAGAGGCATATTGGATAGTATCGTATGAAGCTTTGGCTGGACTAAGTGGCATAGCGTCACCTAGTGCATCGAATCATAAAGGACTAGGCACAACCCAAGGATCAGATGATTCTAAAGACTGATAGGCCATAGTCGAGATCATATTGATTGTGGAAATATGTTGCGTGGTGGGAGGAAGTGGTGTGGGGAAAGTACCCATAAGGGAAGAATATTTTAAAATACCTACACCAAAACTTTCATAAGTGATCTTACTATCTCTCAAGAAAGGAATATTGTTGGTGGCGAGAGTGCGAGTGTCGGGTGTGCAGTAATCTAACTAGTTGATAGTGACAATTTTACCTTGATGAGGTAATTGTACACATCGAAACACCGATGAAGTGACGATAGTCATGGCATAGAACCAACTTCTTCCTAATAACAAGTTTTAATCAAGGGGAGCATCGAATACATCTACATCAACAAAGACAGTCTTACCCCCCAACTGAATGGCTAAGGACTCCAAGAGTCTGTGAGTATGAAAACCTCGCTTGTCAAATGATCGTAACATTGTAGGGGATTGGTTAAGCGTAGGTGATTTTAATCATTTCCAACAAGTTAACGACATGACATAAGTGGAATCTCCCTCATCCAATATGGTGCAGTGAATGTGTTGGTTATGAAAAACTACATCAATTTGAAAAGCAAGATGGTGAGAAAGTTGTGACTTGAAGTTGTCTAGGTTAAACATGATATTATTTGATGACTCGGGATCAATGGCGTCGATGGCATCCAAGAGCGTTCTACGTTGACTTGGGCAATGTTGTAGAACTTCAAGAGTGGGCATAGGACATAGTGCTTGAGCCAAATCTTCAACAATCTTGTAGTTTTGTGCAGCATGTGAACTAGGATTAAAAGTTGATTTGTGAATAGTGCTCTTGGGAGGTCATAAAATAGAGTCGAAAGTAGGTTTCTCAATTTGAAGTGACCCAGATGGAGGACTAACGGAGGTAGGAGATGGATCCAGTGCGGTACCATTAGTGACCTTTTCTTTATCAGGTTTAGTCGATGTGTCATATGTGGTGGTGCGAGTGGTTAAATCAATCCCATTAAACATATAAATATGAGCACTCGGTGAGGCTTCATCACTAGGAGGGTGGCTGGAACTACCCCCTACGGGAGGAGCTAGTTCTTGAGAAACCATGGATTGTTGTTGAGGAAAAGGTTGTTTTAACACGGAGGGTTGGGAATTCCCTTTGAAAAAAAATTCAACTTTGTCACGATGTGGACAGTCTCGGTTGAAATTATAATCACCACAAATAAGACATGGGAATTTCAGTTTTCGTTGTGGTTTCTTTTCAATAGCAGGTGGTGGAGTTTGTGTTTTGGGATGTTCATTATTATTATTATTCTTTTTGGGTTTATTTTTTGTTTTCTACTTACCCTCAGATTGTTGCAAAGAGTCATATTGAACTGCATTAACCTCATAGATTTGAGTCAGGAGGGAGGTAGAGGAGAGTGAAGTCGAACTGGTAACGGATGAAGAAACAGAGTGATTTGTGATCCTGGTCGACTATGATGAATATTGGGTTTTGACAATACGATAACTCCATCTGCATGTGTCATGGAAGGTGGTTTGGATGGATCAATAGGAGTACGGGTATTATTTGGTATCAAATCATACAAAGTACCATATTGAGAGTAAACCAAATATAAGTATTGAGCTCGGGAAATGGCTTATTCCTCAGTGACTACACCACCCATGGAGACGTCATGATCAATTGGGGGTAAAAGAGATTAAGTAAACCACTCTACCAATAGCTAGTTAGGAATGGTCGCTTTAATCAACCTTCGTCATCATATGCATTCATGAATATGATCAGAGATATGTACAGAGTTTGTTTGATGAAGGGAGGTTAAAAGTTCAGTACCTGTCTCGTAATGGATGGGTAATTGAAAATGTGTGAGAAAATCCATAGATAATGATTTTAATTCTTGAAAGGAACCACGTTGAAGTTTAACGTACCATTTGGTTTCAGATCCCATGAGTCTACATTGGAAAAGACGCAAACGTATAGAATCATCCATCAAGGAGTTTGATGAACACCATAAATGGAAAGGCATAACATGGTTGTTCAGGTATTCCCTAGGTTTACCATCAAATTTGGGGATTTCAAAAGGTAATTTAGCAGGAATTACTGGCCAAAAAGGAAAATGCAATATGGGATCATTTGTCAATCGAGACAAGTCTGGTAGGTCTAGTGTGGCGAGAAAAGGTAGTTGTCGATTAACCTAAGGGTGATAATTATGTTTCATAGGGACACTGGTGGGGTCATCAACTGGTTGAGGTGGATAATTATATCTAGTAGGCCCTCCCATATATGGTTTTTTTTTACTAGTATAGGCAGGATTTGATTACTATTGAGGAACGTTCATGAGTGGGGTGAAACCGGGTTGATTTTGAGGAGTATAAGTTGGTTGATTCGGTTGTGGGGGATAAATAGTTTTCCCTTGAGGAGGGTAAATATTTTTTCCCTGAGGAGGGTAAACATTAGACCCTTGGGGAGGATAAACATTAGAACCTTGGGGAGGATAAGGTTGTTGTCCTTCAGGACCCCAGGTGGGACTTGGGACACCAGGATATTGTTTTCCAAAATATAATTCGGAAGGAGCATGATTTGGTACTCTTCCTTTTGGGTTATGGTATGATTTCCCCCCATGGTAAGGTTGATTAAATGTACCTCCTAGAGGTACTCCCTATAATTTTGAAGGGTTTATGGAAAAAGAAGGTTTCCCCCCTACCATAGGTTGATTTACAACTGTGGTTTGACTAGTAAAGGGGGGTTGTCCCCCAGAAATAATGTGCAAAGGTGGTTGTCCCCTAGAAGGGGTAGGCCCGCTAGACAATGGTTTCCCCCCAGTCAGGATATATCCTATAGTTGATTGTGTATGTCTGACAAGGGTCTGCATTCTCTGTTGTAAATGTGTTCCAACAAGATCTTGTGGAACATGAGGAGTTGTAGTATGAAGAGGTGTAATGGTGGGAGTAATAGTTGAAGTACCTTATGTATGATTGGGTGTTATGATTCCAACATTCAAGTATGATTGGGTGTTATGATTGATGACTTTTTCGATGGGATGATCAATAGTTTGACCAGACGGTCCTGCCTCAGTGGCAAGAGGGTCATGAGGATCAAGAGGTTGTCGAATAAAGACAAAATGTTCATAAATATCACATCCCGATGGATTCCTCCATACAGAACGAGAAGGTGTCTGATGTGGATATGATGTGTCAGTAGAACAAACAGGGGTCCTAAAATCATCATTAAAAATTGGTTATGTGGATCCCATGTGTGTCTCAGTAATGGGTCTTAATGGAAAACAAGGGACTTATTCTTCTATAATATTACCGAACGATTCCAATTGACCAAGGAGTGGTTCAATAGAAGCTTTTGACATAGGTGTAGTATGAGGAATGGGATCCTCAAATGTAACCAAAGCACTTTCAGTATTTTCTAACAAAGGAGTAGCAACACTCCAAGTGTTGGAGCGATTTTCTACCTCTTCACGGTAAATGTCTTCTCGTGAATTAAGAGGTAAGGGTTTGTATCCTTCTTTTAGAGGAAACCCTTGCATCCTACGTGATCTACAAATAACTTTAGTGCCTATAGGATCAATCTTGACAAATTATTAAATTAATAGCACATGCTAAAAAAAAAATCTAGAAGAACCAACAAGCAAACAAACCTTCTCACAATGACCATACTAGTTGGTGATGAAATCCAACATTCTGTGATCAAAAATGAGAAGGGGCTAGGATATGAGTGGGTGGAACAATTACGATGGAAAAATACTTAAGGAACTCATGCCTTGGTGCAAGCTTCCACATAGTAATTGTGGATTTACCTTCCAAGGAGCTCAAGTGATTTTGACCAACGTTTGTTCTAGGTACATCGAAGACTTCTCTTCACCATCACCTTGTTTAAAAAACCTAAATATTATGACTACTAAGGACACCAACTCGCATTCATCCTCTGGGAGGGTACAGTTGACAATCTAGTCCGAACGTATGGGCAGGATAACAAGTCTTAAATCCTTCAAGAGAAATGAGGACAAGTGAACCAGTAGAACTCCAGAGGACCCTGAATGGATTCATAATTAATGAATCACCAAGACCAAATGAAGATAGTTAGACCTCAAAAAGAACCCCCAAAATACGATCTTAGTACTATGAACGGTTAAACCTCGGAGGGATAATATTTGTGGCTCTCTCAAACACGACCTCATGCGTAACCCTTTGTGTGAGAGGGGGATCCCAGTTATGCTTATATGAAAATTGGATTTTCTCTCCCTATCACAAGATGCTAAGTTTGTTTTGAATTCTTTGGAGAGTTGTACTCATAGCCTAATCCAAATCACTAATCCTAGTCTACTGTTGGTGGAAGAATTTATAAAGAAAAGGTTTGTAGATCAATTTTAATTAGCGTTGGTTTTAGTGGTTGTTCTTTACTCAGAGGTGAATGAGAGTGAAACTAATGATATTATGACTCAAATCCAAAATAAGAAAAAGAAAAATGATAAGCAATCGTTTCTTTCATTGAACTTTTATTTATGGGAAGGAGAAGAATTTTCTTTCTTTCACTATCAAACACAAAAACACAAAAATTTCATGTGATCTCTTTCAACAAGAATCCAATTCAATGCTAAACTATTCATAAATTGATTCTAATATCCAAAATCCAATCATGAAAGGATAACTTTTTGTTTAAATATGAACATAAATTGATTTGATTCAACACTTCTTATGCCAACAAGATTTCACTATTTATGTTTTTAGACAATCATAAGCAAGTATCATATAAACAAAAAGAACACTCTCACATCAATCAAATAAGAAGTGAAAAAAAACCTAAACTTTTCAAAAAGAAAGCCAAAATAACAAAACTCAATCAAGAAATTTGCTTGGAAAGATACAAATCAAAGACCAAATGGAACAATACAAATATCTCTAGGCTTCCTTGTAACAACTTTCAAACGATCAGATGACTGAGAAAGTATCAAAATGAACTCAAAATTTTGAAGAGAAAGAGTTATTTATGTTGGATTACTGAGAGGGGGGGTGAATCAGTAATAGCGTAATTATAATCCTTTTTCTTGAAATGTTATATCAATGAAAAATTATTATCTAATAATGACTAGTAAGAAATAAACAATCACACCCATACACAGTACACCAGTGTTTTACGTGGAAATCTGAATTGGGAGAAAACCACGTAATGATTTTTCTTATATGTCTTGAAGAATTAAATTCATTGGAAGAACCAACTTCCTTTGTTTTCCATTTGCAACTGGAAGGAGGCTCCAACCAACTAGTTTCTCAGGCTACAACCTGAGGGAAGCTCCAACTCCCCAATTCTCTGGCTACAACCAGAAGGAGGCTACAACCCCCTATGTTCTCTGGCTACAACCAGAAGGTGGCTACAACCACATGTCCTTGCCCCGTCCTACCACCCTGAAGTAGAAGTAGAATTATGGAACCACTGTCACACTATCATTGTGAGATATACCACTGTAAACCTGTACCAATAAATTTGAACCATGCATCAACCTGTAATCAACCTGTACCATAAACAAGTGCATCAACCATGCACCAACCTATACCAAACAACCTGTAATAAACCTATACCATAAAAAAGTGCATCCAACCATGTACCAAGTATGTACCAATCATGTTTCAACTACTCATCAACTATGACTCATCAATATGTACCAACATCATCAACTATTCACCTCATGTATGTGTCAACTCATCAACTACTTGTCTCAACCATGTACTCAACATGTACCTCAACCAAAATCCATCATCAATTTCATCATCTAAATATGATTTGTAGATCTATAATATACCTAGTGTATATTATCACATTCCTGCAAACCTTCCTTAACTTTGACAACAAGAGACTAGCATTTTCATCAAATGTTTATTTAGTCTCACATGCCTAGTTTTGGATTAGTCAACAGCCCTAACTTGAAGTAATCATAATTTTGAACCTATAATGGATAAAGATCTAAATATTATATACAATGTTCTTCAATGTGTTTTATGTAATTTCTCCAGGTGTCACTACTTGGAACCTCTTAGAAAAGGCGTTATAGCAAAAATGGCATACCTTGCTGAATTCTGGATTATTCTAGAGAGCGACCTTGTTGAGCGTGTCCCACACGAAATATTTATTGAATTGATCTGAAGAGGTTACACAACATATTACAGACTGTAACCTAACCAACACATTTGGTCACATAGAATTTGGATCTTTTATGAATAAGTTATGACGTTTTTACCCGAAACACTTGTTTTTTATTAGTTTCAGGACTAGACACAAACCCTATTTTCCACGGAGTGTAAATCCCAAAATACAATGACCCACAAGATGAATTTTTTACCACATATACTTGGGTGTGTTTTCTCAATGGAATATCAATTTCATGATCTAAAGCATTATAGAAAAAAGTTATAGCGAAAATGGTGAGATGACCTGTAAATAACATACCTTAGAAAGCACCATCAAACGAATTTATCCTTCCTTGTAGTTTGGCCTTCTTTTCTTCACCTTCCCTCAGAAATTAGGCTTAGATATCCTTGGTTGTCTTAGTCACCTATATATATTCAATATTCTCAAGTTTAATTAAAATGAGAGAGCCTTGCCTCTTATTTATACTCTCCAAGTAGTTTCCTTAAAAACATCTTCTAGCTCACTTGGCCCACTTTCCTTATTTTAGGGTTAACCCACTTCTAAT
>JASDQU010273372.1:0-11083 GCA_032191745.1 Picea mariana
ACGATCAAGGGACAATGATGTATTCCCATGATTGTCAACGAGAGAACTTGCCATTAAGGCATGCAAGCCTCTAGGTACTCAAATGGACTCTAGTCTATATCTCAGATAAGGTGCTGAGGTCAATGGGGCAAGACTTGTTGAAAGGTGGGCCTTAAGGAATCCCACATCAATCAACGTGAATTTTTACAAAATGATTGGTAGGACTATAGATGAAAAGGCCTCGGTAGAAACAGTGTGTATGAAAAAGAAAGTAGGGTGATGTAGTCGTCAAAAAGGGAACTGAATGGTTTATTTGCAAGGCAAAATGAATGGAAAAGAGGAAAGAGATGTATGCGATTCAGAAATATAGGCGCGTGCAAAGTCATGAAGGATAAGGCGATGGAAAGTGGACTTCAGCATGGATGATCAATGTGCGTTGAAGGAAAAATGAGGGTAAACATTCATGACGCAAATGGGTTTATGAACGGTTTCTTTTGTAACTGCAAACGTCATGATATGTATGAATATCAGCTCCTTCAAGCTGTCCAACAAAGCATGTTTCATGGAAAGAGTTTGTGATTTTTTGAAAATCACTTCGGAATGAGATCTGATCGTCTTCATTCCTGCAATCAATCTTAGTACTAATCCTACAATTAAACTTCTGAGACTACCGTAAAACAAAAATGCAAGATTAAGTATGAATGCGACAAATTAAAGAGATAAAAAAAATGTGTTTTCCCTGTTGTCGTTGCGCGCTTATTCCATGGTTGATTTTTGCATGAAGCGACTTTAAGAAGAACAAATTATCGTAAGGCGTAAAAACATTATTGTTTTCAGAAATGATGAAAAGGTCCATTTTCTATTTATTTTTCTTTGTTGTTTTTATTTTTATAGTTTGTTTTTATTTTAAGATTTTTTTTATTTGTATTTATTCAAGTAATTACATTATTATTATTATCATATTTTTACAGACTTCGTGAGTAATAATGTCAACTCTGATAATAATGTTTGGCAGTGGCATTCATGGAGACACTGGGTTGGCTAATCAAAACTTTAATGTCATCGTGATGCCACTAAGATGAATAAAATACCTGTAATTATTACTCAATTTTCTTATACAATCTCTCCTACGTGCCCATGTCTGGTGAGGTTTGTGTGTTGTCATTATATTATGAAAATCTTTGGATTCCAAGACAATCCATTTACTATAAATTTTCAATTTGAAATTTCTTTATTGAAGATTTACCTTATAGGAGATTGGAAATTGAGCCAACACCAAAATATTGGTGCACTATGAGAAACCATATGGAACCGACCTGTAATAACCTACCTAGCCATCTCATAAATAGGTTGAGACAAGACGCCATGAAGTTGATACCAGTGTGTAGTTGGAGATCCAGGTGCAGTAGTCAGCCATCGTTGGACAATGCTTCCATTGAATAAAACATCAAACCAACATGCTAGGCCATGAACTCGAGTGCCCACAGATGTAGTAAAGTTCAAGGGAATGTCAATTTCATAAAACTCTTCTTTCTTAACCTTTGTAAATTCAATCGTGTGAGAGATAGGAGGGGCCATAAGAAATCTTGGGTCAAAAGCATCTACAACGGGCTGGGAGAAATAGCACCCAATAGCCTACTTCAACATCATAGGTAGAAACATCAGCATCTAGCCCATCCAGCCCATCATTATCATCTTTAACAAACTCAGTTCCCATAAGATTTTCAATGGAAACATTCGCCTTCACCCCTAGATCTGATAGATCAATTTCTCTTTCCAAAATCTTGATACTGTCATCCTCATGACTTGCACTATATCCAAATGTAATAATATAGATATCATGTCGTCATCGTTAACTGGTGGTTGCTTCAACCTCCCACCATCAAAATCCAACTTTACATATTACCCTGAATTTGGCTTGATTGCGTAAGAGAATTTATGTAAGAGAAGACAATGATTGACAGAACGAGAATTGCTTGTTGGCAACTTCACAAATAATCAAAATTTGAAATCTCTGCAAGAAAATAGATAGGAATGGCAGGCTATGGTTGTGGCATTTATAAGGCGTCAATGGAGAAATGACGTGTCATGGAATGTTGGCATACCGTGTCCACTAACAGTGTTTGTAATGGCCATTTTTTTTTTCTATAACGTACGGTAAGTCAATTAAGCAACGGAGTGGTCCATAGAAGGCACCTCCTCTCAATGCACACACAGGCCAGATTTATGAGCTTTCACAAACACCAAAGAGAGAAGGCTCATATTTCTAGAGATCTACAACGATAATCCTGATCAACCAAGCGTTGATAACACGCAGGCTGGCAAACATGTTACCCTATTTCCGATACGTGCTTTCTGTTAGAAACACACTATGGGTAGAATATGGTTTCCAAGTTTTGGGGATGCCGCAACCCTAATTTTAGATATAAGGCGGAGGCTAACAGTGTGCAATAAATGGAAATCGTTGGCTTGAGACTATAGACGCGGGCTATTTGAATAAATTCTATATACCCATGTCTTATATCCAATGTAATGGTAAAATTATAGTTTTATCTCTTGAAAGAATCATATATCATAATATTGTTGCAAATCATATTAATACAAAACCGAAAGTAAATAAGATTTGGTCTTGCAACCACTCGCAAAAACTTGAGATAGTTCATATCTATATTTCATCCTCGTCCGTCGATGCCGACAAGAGTCGCCCATGATATGGTGGCCCTTCTTTGTCGATTTATTTAGTTATAAAACTTACCTTTGTTGTCCACTGTGATTCCATTCCTATCAAAATGAATACACCCTCGAAGAATTGTTCCAGAAGTAAGATCTCTGCCTTGAACATGCACTATCAAAACATTGTGCGAACGACTGCTCTGATCATTCAAAGCGGTTGCTCTGACAGCACGGTTCTTGTGTCCAAGGTTCATTAACTTGATCACAACAGATGTAGATGCAACACGTATTAGATTTGCATTTGGCATATTGAATCCATTCTGTTGTGAATTGTTGCACAACGACTTCCAATGTTCCTCTAGGAAACGTATTGTCGAACACGGTTCCCATTCTGAGCACCTCGTGGTTATGTGCAAGACCCCAGAGAAGCTGGCAATACATGCTTTGATTGAGTTTGCACAAAGTATGGCCTTGATGGGGCTGGTGTATACATTGTAGGGGTCGTAAGGCCACTCTCTGAAGTGCCGACTCTTGTAGTATTTCGTGTATTGTTGAATGCCAATAGCTGTGACAATATTTGGAAAAACCCATGAATCAGGTCCAAACAACTCCTTGATCTCTGGATGGACAACCAGTATTTGCCTCCTGTGACTCATCTGGGGTTCATCAGTCTCTACCCGGAAAAATTCATTCCCCATTGTAGCCATTGTCATGCAATTCATATATCACGATTCAGATCCGATAATACAAATGTTTCACAAAGATTTCTAACGAAACATATCGTTGCATGTTTGCAAGTTCCATTCTTATTAGACCAAGTTTTCTTGCTTTGGTGGCAGTCGAAAGCTGAACTAGGTCTCTGTACCTTAAAAACAATCGATGTCATGGCTCTGGTATGTAGCAATAGAATCAAGCTCATCAAAGAACAAGACAGAGGGCGTTGACTGTCACTTAACAAATCTCTTGAACCCCATTTTTATTTTATTTATTATTTTAATTATTTTTTTTTAATTTTGTTTTTATTTACATTCCTAAATAAATAAAAATAAAATTAGAAAACTAATTTGAGATAAAGAAACAATTTTTTAGTTGTTGTTTTAATTTTGTATTATTCCTAGATTTTAAAAAAATTTTAAACAATTAAAGAATTTTTTTTTTTAGCAAATGAAGATTCAAACACAAAAATTGAAGCATTTTTAGATCATTAGTCTTCCTAAAAACGTTAGAGACATCCTACTTTTTGATCCTCGGGATCGCACGAAGTGCAGAGGAGAGCATACTTATTGAAAACTAACCTACCTACTCTACTCTACTCTAATTGGAATTTAGAAGGCAGATACGTGCAATCAAACTTCCAGTGTAGACATAAGCGCAACAGTAATAAGAATATGTTCACTGTGAATTTCATGAATGACAATAAAAAATATATATAAACGTGTGAAATTAAGTGCTGAAACTGTAAATTAACAAAATAAAAAGAAAAATTAAATGGATCTAACTTGGTACCTGCTTGAAACCAATTTTCAATGCATCTTTCATAAGCATGGTCTACTTCTTCATTTTGATCAAACTCACCCGAAATCCTTTCTTCATCCTCCTCTATTTCCTGCTTACATGCTTGTTCATTATTGGTTGTATAGAACTCTTCAGATGTTAATTTTTCCTTCACTTATGGAGGGGTGGTTGCATCTTTAATTGTGGTCAGGATCTCCTCTTCCTGAGAAGAGGACATCCCATCTTTTGCAAGGATCTCAGTGAGTAATTCAAAACTTACACTCATTGTAAAATCATCTTAATGAAAATCAAATCCAAATACTAGAAAACAAAATGAAAATGAGTACATGACAAGTGCGTTGTTCTTGGGATATTTTCATCCTCTCAACTTCTGATAGGAGTTTCAATTGTGATTGTACTCTTGGTGCTTGTTTCTTTGCTTCCTGGAGCTGGGACTCCAGTGTCTTCAGTTCAAGAACCTCAGTAAGGCGCTCATAATTCTACGCACTGTGACTACTTAGTTGTTTACATTCCACGGCTAATGCTTTGATCCTTTCAACTGCGCTCCGGGTAATTTCTTCTCTTTGGTCTCACACTTCTTGTGGAGTGCTTGGCACTATTTGTAGCTCTAGTTCTGTGACCCTTTGTTGAAGTTGTTGAATGGCTTCAGCAAGCTTGACAACTTGATTTACTACCAATTCTTCTTCCATCTGCTCCAAGCCTTTCACAGAGCAAAGTGATCTATTGACTGCTTCTTTAACTTTGACCTGCTCCATGAACAGTTGTTCTTTCTCCTGCTGGATTTGCACTTTATTTTATTTGAACTTGGTTTGAAGTTCGTCCTTCTCCTGTTGTGCAACTCAACATTTCTCTATGATTTCCTCTTGTGCTTGTTTCAGGGCCACTAAGGCCTATTCTTTTTCTTCCTTCATGTGATGAAGGAGAGCTTCAATCGCATCAACGATTCTATGGAGTTGGGCAGACTCATCTTCCAACTCTGGTTCTTCTGGTGGCAAGGGCACAGTGGAAACTGGGCGACTAGAGTGAAGGGATTGATGTACTCCTCTCAGATCTATCTCAATTCTATCATACATGGATTCTTGTTTGGCTTCAGTTCTCTGCAAAATATCTTTCGAGGCATCAGATGAAGCTACGATAATGAAGTCGAAGTCATCGACTGTAAGTACAGTCTGCAGCTTCGGCTTACTTGCCTTGGACTTCTTTCGTGATGTAGGTTTCGTTGGGGAAACCTTTCTTTTCTTGGATGTCTATGCCTATTCAAGGGGGTTCCTAGCTGGTTTTACTTTGCCCTGTTTCTGCTTGTCTTCTTCCCCTTCTTTTTCTTCTTTGTCCACTTTGTCGTCTCCTCCTTCGCTAGGTGAATCTGATGTAGTCTCTTCGGATGTGTTGTGTATTTCCTGTACATCTTCCTTCTTTTTCTTCCTGCTATTGTTGGGTGCATCATACTCTTCGTGAGTAACCACTAGAATTCCAATGAGGTTGGGATCGGATAGTGCTACCTGGTCGACTGGTATAAGGAACTTTGCGGGCCATTCCTTAGTGATTTCTTCTAGGTCCTCCTTTGTGAGCTTGTAGTAGGATTGAATCTCTTCTTTACTTTCATCTACGCACACAGTAATATAAATAAAATGCTTATCTGCACAAAACTTCATAAGGGGCTTGAACCCTTCCAGGATATTCGACATCATACAAGCGAAAGACTCAATATCCCTCTTCAGTTGCAGGTAGTAGGTATGGAATACTGCATTCGACTGCCATTGTTTTCCCATGTCACTCGAATACCAGAGCATGGTGAACTTCATGGCTAGTGGCTCAAATGTCTCAATGTCAGGGAAGGTCGCACCTTCCGACATCTCCCAAGAGTAAACATGATGAGGATCAACAACCAACTAAAATGGAACTCATAGCCCTGATCCTGAGCTTCGTGGAAATCCAATTCTAATTGGTTGACTAAGTAACTATCCCAATTCATCTAGAGTCCTTCCACACATTTTCCAGCGAGGTCAATGAAAAACATTGTGACCTGCGTGGGTCTTTTCTTTCGGACTAGCTTACCAACAATCAACTGACAAGTAAGGCGCTTTGTGCCATTCTTTATAGAGGCTACCTTGTAGCCTCACGTCCCTTTCTCTACATCGTCGTAAGTGTCTTTAATCCTTTGTGCCAAGGCACGGTCTACAACCTTCCCTGGATAAAATTCTTACGGGTCTGGTCCTTGCATGCTCAATCCGATGATCTTATGGATCAACACCGTATCAACGATGATGCGTCTATCAAACCATAGATACTCGCCATGGAAGCACGACAACAAGAGCTTAATGCACACATTAACCTCTTGGTGCCTTACAAAATGTGGTATCTTCATCATGTTCAAGACAGTGGACCTTGCAATGTCCATAGTCCACGGCTAGGGGATGATCTTCGACTTCTTCCCCTTCATCTTGGTCAAATATTTGTGAGGTGTGAGCATGCCATAGCTCTTGCGATCTCCTAGGTTATAGTCATTGATATTCAAGGTTGGAATCCTCTCCAATAGTGGTTTGACTACTTGTATTCCCTTCGAAAGGTACGTAGTGATGACTATGTAGTCGAAGTCCCTTGGGACACTGTCACGACTCACCACACCGACCAGGGGTGGGATGTAGTCAGTTAGGATAGATGGGATTAACTTCACATTCGCCAAGTCATCTTGATGCTTGGTTCTTTTCTTGGTCACAGCTCGGGATGGTCCAGATCCATGAGCAGTTGACGGGGAGGCTTTGACTCCTCATGTCGATGAGGCTTGGATGCCTACGGACATCACCTTCTTGGCCATGAGCTCTATTATAATCTCTTCAATGGATTTTTCGGTTGCCCTAATTTTGTCCGACATGCACACTCGAGATTTGATATCTTAGGTCGATGAATAATACTCACTGTAACAGAATATATGGCGAGGTCTCAATGATCAGTGCGCGAAATCAACTAGTTCTCTACAGGCTCGAATAATCACAATTGGAAAAAGTGTTCTCGGTGCAACGGTCGACGAGATAAATAGAGATTGTCGTAATGGTTTCTTTCAATGGGTCACAAATCCTTATTCAATGCAATTCCATCCATTATGGCGCGGTCCCAACAGTCCAATGGCGAAATTTTGGGCCATAACTACTTTCCTAACAGTTCAGGAGAATCAATCTAATGGTCATAATGCCTCCAACAGTTATATTTCTCCGCTATGGTGAAGTGCCATTCTATGCTGTACTGATATTCTGGCGAAGTTCAAGTTTTGGAAACCTTTCTTCTGTGAAGTATTCTTTGGAACTTCTTGCAATTTTTCTAACTTTTCCCTCTTCTTACTGAGCTTTCTAGCCTTCTTTCCTATGACTTGAATCACTGGTTTCCTCTTTCCATTATCATTCTTATCTCCTCTTGGCATGATAACTTCGCACTGTGGAGGATATTTCATAGGATTCAAGGGTAATACTTCTTCTCTTTCTGGTGTAGGTTCTCTACTCTCTTGTACAGACAGGTGTCTCCAATCTTCCCGTGTCCTTTCAACTTCGACCTCCATATCTTTGGTCTTTAGTAGCTTCGACTGGTTCTCTTGTTCTTCTAGTAAGTGTGTTATTCTCCTAGCCATGAAATCTCTTAGTTCTTTTTTTTTCTGTTCTAGATCCTCCTCTTCTTGTTTCCTTCATATCTGATCTTTCTCAATCCAGGGTTTTCCTAGTAAGATAGAAAATGGGGCGCTCTTCTCAAAAAACTTAATGATCTCAAATTCTTCTTTTGTTGAAGTGCCATGAGCACTCATAGATATCTAGGTAAGTCTTCCACATAGGGTTATCAACTTTCCTCTAAATAATCCTATTCCTCCTAATGAAGGAACCATAGCAGGCTTTCCCAAAATTTTCCAAGTTCTTTCTGTCATGATATTCACCTATGTTTCCTCATCCAGGACATAGTCTATGTCGAAGTCTCCTATTCTTGTTTCCATGTACTCTTTCTCTTTTAAGACCTCTGATAAGTTGATATTTCTATGGTCATTCAAGGTTTCTTTCACCTGTAGTAATACAGTCTCTGATTCTTTCTGGGGTTCTATCATATCTTTAGTTTCTTGGCTTGCTTCATATTTTTCTTGTTTCATATTCATCTTTTCAACTTTAGCAATCATCCTAGGACAATCCAAAACTTTATGGTCCATAGTTGTACAACAAAGACAACTAGGTCTTCTACCAGGGAAATCCTTAGCAAGGTGTCTCGGTCTTCTGCAACTGTAACAAAGGGTAAATGATCCCCAACCCTTCCTGTACTGGGCACTGGGATCACAGTAACTAACCTGCAAAAAATTCTTTCTAGGATCTTGCATCCATTTGTCAGTCCAAACATTATTTCTATGAATAGGGATAACATACCTTTCATTATTTCTATCAGATCTATTCATATCAAATCTTCTTTCTTCTAACTGTACCCTAGTTTTCATATTAGGAAATTTTTTATCAAACATACATAGATCCATATTTTCGAAACAAAATTTTTCACTTATCTTAACTTTCTCAAAGCATAAAGATTCAAGATATTACCTCTTTTCTTCATATCAAACTTCTCTTCTCAGCACAGAGCTTCGCAAGTCAATATTGCGCACTAAAGCACAGATCTACGCACAAAGCTTTCTTTTCTTCACTTCCCAGCAATCACACTTTCAGGTCCTGACAACGAAATCATTTGTTGGCACAGGGACAGACCTAGGGTTCAATGAATCGACAACGCACGAACAAAACCCTAACTACCGGCCCTTTCGGCAACACCTGCGGAGCAGATGAAGTCTCACCCGAGGTAGAGGCAAGGGTGGTTGCAGGACTCCAACGTCTGCAACCTTAGCTAGGACACAGATCTATGATTACAATACTCTAACAAAGCACTTAGTAGTTAACATTCGTCAGTAATTAACCCTTATTCACCTCACAGATCCAAACCCTTATTACATAACAATGCAGTATTCTACCAGATCTAACACATCCAAGCACCTAGCATAAGGAAATAGATCAGATCTAGCATCTTATTCACATCATTAGTCACTAAGCTATCATAATCATCTAAGCATACAATATTTCACTAAGCATTAATCACATAAATAATATAACAACCATTATGCATAAAGAAACCATAACACAACATATACGTGGTTCGCCCCAGTGTGGGGCTACATCCACCAACTCTTGCCTTGTTTATTATCTTCTGTCAATCTTCTACAAGCACAAAGCCCAAAAACCCTACTCCGCATAGGACAGGAGATCTGTGCACCTCGCCAGATCCTCCTTCCCTGAGTTAGGTCACAGCACAAATCCTTCTTACAATCACTTGCACTTAGCTTTGCAAGTCTTAACAAGCACTATGCACAAAGCCTTTGCAATCACATAGATAGAACCCTAACACTTAGCATATTCTCTCTCCCTTTCTTACATCACCTAACTATCTATTTATACATTACAAAATGGGCCTAAACATGGGTAAACCCATGGGCCAACATCCCATACCCGTTACATAAACCCTAATCCCAAAAACTACCCTAAAAAGGGGTCGAGATCCCATGATCTCTGTTTCGAATTGCGCTTCGCCTTCGACCAGCCTGTCGAAGTCCCAAAAGAGGTCAAACATGACCAAGGATCTCCAAAACTTGGTCAAGGTCCAACAAGTTCCTATGATACATATTATATTGAGAACGAAATGGAACACACATAGAAATGTGGAGAGTACAACAATGCAGTGAAACCCAATTTCTATTAATGAATAAAATAGTATAACACTATAGAACACAAGTTGGCTACAATGCTGGTATGTTATCTTTGAAGAGAAAGAGATGTTGGTTATGCTCATTCATAGAAAGTTGATTACAAAGAGGATGAAAAATGGTCTTTTATCATGAAGCCTAAAAAACAAAGAGGTAAAAAACCTAAACATCAAAACCCTAACCCTAGAAGATGAAATGCCAAAAGTATTATGGGCCCCGAGGTGGTTAGTTGATACATCAACTTCTCAGGGGGGAAAATTTTGCATATGTTCTTCCTTTGGGGCGCACAATAGCTTGTTGGACAAAACTATCCGAGTATTACAACTTTTGATTGGGGCCAGGGAATGTCATTGGAAAATCCAAACCCCTCGAATTTCCAAAAAACATTGTTTAGGGCCTCAAAATAGCCCTGAAAGTTTGGGACCCAAAAAACCGTAGAAAAAATACCAAGAAGATAGAGAACTATTGAGTTAGTGGAAGAGGTGGGTGGCCACCAATATCCACCTAAATCATCCTATAAATTGAATCCATGAAGAAGCATTCAAACAAGTGAAGTATATGCAAGATTATGTTGCTTGAATTATCCTTAAGAACCATATTCTCAAGCCATCATTTGGGGCATCCATAGCTCATAGCTAGTGAATTTATCTCTTTCCTTTGGAGAGTTCTTGCACACTTTTATTGCCAAGAGAGAGAGAAAGGATACTCCTAAGAACACAAAAGGACTCTCCCATGGAGGAAAGGAGACCCCACTTGCATCTTCCAATCCTCTATGGTGTAACAACATGGTTTTTATGTTGGTATATAATGTTCTTTGTCTATTTCTTTCCCTCTATTTTTGTATTTGCAATGGTGTTTATATGTATGGATTAATTTAATAGTTCAATTGTGGTGTAGTTTATATCCTAGTTACTCAAAAGGTTGTTTTTTCTCATCTTCCCAAGG
Organism: Picea mariana; assembly: GCA_032191745.1. Classification (NCBI taxonomy): domain Eukaryota; kingdom Viridiplantae; phylum Streptophyta; class Pinopsida; order Pinales; family Pinaceae; genus Picea; species Picea mariana. The sequence continues at coordinate 10,880 of JASDQU010273372.1, forward strand.
AAAACCCCCAAGTACTTCCCCTAATTTTAAGGATGGTACCCACGGTAAACCCCAGAATCCTGGAATCCTCAGGGCACAAGGATGGTTAGCAACAAGACTCGAAGCCATTACAACAATATACTCATAAAAATATCAACATGTCACTTCCAAGAAATATGAGTGGGTAAAATAACAATCATTCTTCTCAACCACATAAACTAAACC
>JASDQU010273373.1:1681-15157 GCA_032191745.1 Picea mariana
CGAAGGAAAGGAGAACCAAGCTGGACCCTTCAAGAAATAAGGGAATATTTGTTCGATACTTTGAGGTCTCTAAGGCCTTCAGAATTTACATACCAGGTTACCATCATATTGAGATCAACAGAGATGTAACCTTTGATGAAGATGCAACACTCAAGAAATCAAGGAGATGCCAGCTTGAAGAAGTATATGAAGAAGAGCCTATAGCTCCTAGAGTTGCAGAACTAGTGAAGGAAGTCACAGCTTCCCCTGATGATGAGATTCAACAAGATCATGATATGATAAAATCTCAAGAACCTCCCCAGATGACGATCTCTCATAAGAGAAAGCCAGCTTGGGCAAGGGAACTTATTCAAGATGGAGAGAAGTATGGTGCCCTAGAAGGAACCATGAGATGAGTCAAGAAACCTAAGCCATTCTCCAGTTATATGGCTTTGATGTGTGATCTCATAGAAAATGAGCCTACTTGCTTTGAAGAAGCCATTCAAAAGAAAGAATGGGTAGATGCCATGACAGAAGAATGCCAATCCATTATAAAGAATGATGTATGGGAAATAGTTCCCAGACCGAAGAACAGAGATGTGGTATCTTCCAAATGGTTATACAAGATAAAACATGCTGCAGATGGAAGTATTGAGAAACATAAAGCAAGATTTGTAACTCGTGGCTTTTCTCAAAAGGAAGACATTGATTATGAAGAGACGTTTGCTCCTGTAGCCAAATACACTTCTATCAAAACCATCATAGCTCTTGTAGCCAAGATGAAGTGGAAGTTACGCTAGATGGACATGAAAACAACCTTCTTAAATGGTGTTATTGAAGAAGAAATGTATATAGAACAACCTCAAGGGTTTGAAGTTGAAGATAGAAAGACTCATGTATGCAGGTTGACGAAGGATCTGTACGGATTGAAGCAAGCTCTTAGAGCTTGGTATGGCAGAATTGACAGTTTCCTGACGAGCTTGGGMTTTACCAAAAGTAAAGCTAATTCTAACCTTTACTTCAAGGTTATGAATGATGATCCAGTTATATTGCTGCTGTATGTAGATGACTTATTCTTAAATGGAGAAGAAAAGCTCATCACAGATTGTAAGAATAAGCTTGTTGCAAAATTTGAGATGAAAGACCTAGGCATGATGCACTATCTCTTAGGTCTTGAGGTTTGGTAGAGCCCATAGAAGATCTTCTTTAACCAAGGGAAGTATGCAGTTGAAATACTGAAGAGGTTTGATATGTTGGAGTGTAAACCCATGAACACACCCATGGAAACAAAGTTGAAGCTCCTGGTTGATACTTCGTCAGAATTGGTTGAAKCTACGTTGTACAAACAGGTCATTGGATCGTTGATGTATTTGATGAATACCGGGCTAGATATATGTTTTGCTATGAACACCTTGAGTCAGTATCTGGTAGAGCCCAGACGTGTTCACCTTGTTGCTGCAAAACATGTGATGAGATACCTTAAGGGTATGTTGGGCTTTGGTCTCTGTTATAATGGAGATCACGACTTCAGACTGGTTGGTTATACCGATTCAGATTGGGCTAGAAGTGTTTTTGACAAAAAGAGCACTTCATGATGTTGTTTCAGTCTGGGGTCAACCATGACTTCATGGAAGAGTAGGAAGCAATCCGATATTGCTCTCAACACAATAGAGTAGGAAGCAATCCAATATTTCTCTCAGCACAACAGAATTGGAATACATTGCTGCATGTTCTGCCAATTGTGAAGCCATATGGCTTCGGAAGTTGTTGACATGTCTATTTGATCTGGAGATGGAAGCAACCGTGATTCTATGTGATAACCAGAGTTGCATAAAGATGCCAGAGAACCCTGTGTTCCATGACAATTCAAAGCACATAGAAATTCGATATCACTACTTTCGTGATATGGTGCAGAGGGGAGCTATAAAGCTCCAATTTGTTGGCACAGATGAGCAGGTTGCAGATGTGTTGACCAAGACTCTGTCTCATGTAAAGTTTGAGCACTTTCGAGACAAGCTTGGTATAGTCCGAAAGGACCTCCCTCGAAAGTGGAAGTGATGTTGATGATACTATAGTATCCTGACCAACAACGGGTAGCTCAGTTAGGATTTTATATCCTAGGGGACTGATCATCCCTGGACAGATCTCGAAGGTCTGGTAAGGATGGTCTGTCAGAGTACCTGTGCATGTATATGCTAGCTGTGGTTAGTAGTGGTAGCTCCGTTAGGATTTTTATAATCCCAGGGAATCTTATGATTGTTGGGCAGATCCTGAAGGTCCGGTAAGGAGAGTTTGTTAGAGTACCATGTGGTAGCTCCGTTAGGATTTTATATCCTAGTGAATCTTATGATTCCTGGGAAGATCCCTAGGGACTGTCAGAGTACCACAAAATGTTGTTACACCTACCTCATTTTGTTGCTCTATGATGATGATGATGTTGTTGCTCCAACCTCATGCTGTGATGATGTTGTTGCTCCAGCCTCATGTTGTTTATGATGATGTTGTTGCTATAGCTTTTATGCTAAATGATGTTGATGTTACAGGTTCTAGCTCCTTGTTGTGAACGATGATGATGATGTTATTCCAGCACCATGCTTTGAATGATGATGCTACTCCAGCTCCATGTTGTGAATGATGATGTTACTGATGATGAGAAAAACTTCCAATGATTTATAGATATGCCATTCAGTGTTCTAGATGCTGTTGATGTTGCTGCCCTCTCTCTCTCCTGATGATGTTGTAGAATACCCTTCTTGTTAAGGGGGAGTGTTGAAATATTGTAACTGCAAAGAATATTCTACTTATTATTGAGTTATTATCTTATAGGTCAATCCCCTTTTGTGGATTGATCATGTTGGGACTCTTGTATGACCAAATCCCCTTTTGTGGATTGTTCAATCCCTAATTATATGATGCTAATTGAGAAGTTGGCCCCTAGGGCTAATTAAAGTGGCTTTAGCCACTAAGTGAAGAAGTCGGGCCTGCTTGATGAAGAGACACCACCCTAGCGCTCCTCAGCTAGTATAAAATTTAAGTAAGAGAGGCTAGCACCTCATTCACTCACTCACTCAAGTCACTCATCTAGTGCGCAAGTTTGAGGAAAGCTGCAGTTGCCGGAAGAAGGAAGAGAGAGGCACATTGCTCAGTGTTGGATACTCTCTTGTGTTTGGTCTTTTATCTTGGCATTGTATTGACAATCTATATTAAGGAAGTTTTTGCTGGGTTTTCTCCTCCATGAGGGTTTTCCAGGATAAATGCTGTGTACCTTGTGATTGTGTATCTTTTAGTGATCCTGCTTATGCTATTATTGTCTAGTAAATTGAAAAGAACTTAATAGCAGCTCTAAATTTAACAGTATATATACCCATGCAGGGGTGCCCTTTCATAAGAGACATGACCTTTCATATGATGTGTCTCTTTAGTAGTAATTAATTGTTAATTATCAATTATTTGTTTATTATTTATATTTATATATTTTATATAGATATATTTATGTTTGTTACAGTGTGTGTGCCATTTGTATCTTTTCTGTTTTTATTAAGATTCCATTTGCAACAATTAATTGTACAAGGTTAAAATCTACACTTTGGATGCTCACAACAATTGCGAGCAAAGGATCTGAATTCAATTTTATTAGATAAGATTAATCTAGTCTCTGATTGGGTCTTGGAGGATGAATCTACCGCTGATGATTTGGGTTGGCTTGATGAAGAGACCTAGGATCTCTCTAGTGTTCCATTATCTCAAATGGAAACACCAGATACACCTTCATCACAGTTGTTGTTTCAGTCTAGCGATGTTGGCACTAGCTCTTTGAGGGCTTATTCTAGGCGTTCTTGTAGTCATTCATGAGACTCGAGATTGGACTTTGAGACACTGTCTATTTTGATTTTCTAATTATGTTATGAGACTATAAGTTATGTAGTTGAATTGAGTAATATTTGTGAATCTGATCATGGAATCATCTTTCAGTTCACTATTTTCATTTTGCATATAAATATCTAGGGTGAAATGTTGTGTTATGATATTTTATGAGATGATCTTATGAATTTCTGCATGGACTGTGGTTTTATAACTTATATGGATTGGAAATGTAATTAGTATATTTTTTGTGCACAAAATTTACCACATTTTGAGTAGTTTTTCTCTTTGCGAGTCTTCCGGAGTCGCAGGCAAAAAGAGTCTTAAAAGAGTCTGAGTCTGACAACATTGGACTCAACTACTCTGCAATAGGTGGATAGTGAACCGTGGAAGTGAAGTTGTTTGGTTTCCCAAACCCACCAGTGCCATAAAAATTAAAATTTTACATGCCAATCAAACACTGCAGGCTGGCCACTGCAATCACTTTTCAGCATTAAATGAATTTGGCAGTATATTACAATAGTCAACATCCTTTTTCAAAGTCTTGGCATTTGCATTAATACTTCATATCTAAAATATTGCTTTGGAAATAGGAGCAAAAAATGCCGGTTTTAAAAATTATTTTAAAATGTATTGAATAAAGCGACTGCTAACACGTATTTCGTTTACAGCGTTGTGTGTATTAAAACTTGGAGCCATGTGAACTGGTTACCTGCCTCAATCGTACATTGTTCTTCTACAGCCATAGTGGATGGGGATTCAGTTAGAAAGTCTGTTAATACAATGAGCCTTTAGGGTTTGGAAGATTGAGGTATGAAAACGTTTTGAATAATATTTTAGCAGTAAAAAAAACGTTGGTGGATAACTTCCTTCTCTAGGGAAACGGCTTAATAAAACTTTTTAACTGTATTAGACGGATAAAATGCCTCATGATGGGCATTTGCCTATGAAATTCCAACCAATTTATTTTGGAGTTAACCAAAATTTTGAAACTGACTGGTCCAGAGTTCCAGGATTACAAAACTATTTTGACTCCTGTAAGCTTTCTAATATTATTTTCTAAACTATATTGAAAATGGATTGATCACATACACCAAAATCTTTTCAGCACAGATGGGGAACTGCTGGTTTAAACTTTATACAAATAATTCAAAAATTCCCTAGCAGTAAGAAGGGAAATTGCAAAAAGAAGGGAAATGCTTCTTTGTCGCTTGTGTAGGATGAGGCCTGAGGAGTTGAGTTTGGGAGCTGCATGCTGTTGTGATGGGTTGAGTCAACTAGTCATCTGTGTCACAATTGCTCTTCATGCCCTCCTCTGCTTCTCTTAAGTCTCACTGGGTCCATATTGTTATTGTCATTGTCAGCCGGTGAGCTGTTGGTTAGTTCCATGGAGCTTCTGCAAGTGTCACATTGTTGAGAAAAGTGGTGGCCCAGAGTTGTGCCTTCTTCTGAGCTCTTCTGACATTCCTCCAGGTTTGTTCTATGAACCTCAGCCACTGACAGCCTTCTCTTGCTGTCTCCAAGATTCAAAATTATCATTAATGTGCTGGGAAAATTCTCTTATTGAAATATATACCCTGCAAACTAAAATAATTTACAACAGTTGTTATTCCTTTTCATCTAAATGGTATATATTATTGTAAATACTAAATAGAAATGACAGAACCTATATACTAGAAGATCATCTCACACACCAAAAATTTCAACATAGAACAAGGCCAAAGCCACATGGCATATAGGAATAAAGCCTATGCTGGAAGATCATCTCACACACACCAAACTGCTAAACATAGAACAAAAGATCAAAGCCAGATAGCATGTAAGAGTTAACAGTTATAAACTATAATTCTACTCGGCAAGCCTTGCTCACTCCCCATTCGTTTTATGAACTCCTTTACCATTTTTATTCGCATTTTTGCCTATAACAAAATTCATGAGTTAGAAATGTATAAAAGGAAACTAACAGAGCCATTGGACTGCATTGTTCTAAGGTGGCCCTCTAGCAATTTTTCCGGATCCCATGACACTGCATTTCTAGCTGCTCTCTGGACCGGTTCAGGCCAAAACTGGTCATGTCCGGTTTGAGGGGCTGATTCTGCCCAGAAAACCCTTAGATCCAGTTGGACTGGAACTGGCTAGATCCATAGTAGAAGAATTAGCTATGTCTAGCCTAGGAATGAAAAAATGTGGCCTCAATATGGATATGGCCATATCTGGCCGTATATACTGATTGCGGATTATATGGTCAACATATAAATCCTCAGAAAAAATTGCCTCTGAGAAAAATCAAGAATGCATTCAATCCCTGGGATTTTTCACACCTGCAATCCTTTGTGCTTCTGCATGATCTCCCAGTTCTGCATAGACTTGCATCCCTCTACATCCACAAGATGAAAGAAAAGACATAATTGCACAGTAAACTCTGATTCAGATTCTGTACCTATGGAAATTGATTTGAATGCTCAAGAAATGTACAGAATCACAACAACAACAAAATCAAATTGAAAGTTCCTTTAAATTTTTAGCATGGAGGCCATCATAGGAGCATTCACTGTAACAAATCKTCTGTTCGAAGAATGCCGACTTTTTACTTACTGTTATTCATACATACCGAATAGATGGGTGACATCACTTTCTCTCTGTTTCAGCTTTCCTTAATGGGGCTGAAAGGCTTGCACCAGGGATAGATTGATTGGAGGTGGCACTGGCATACAMCACAYACTTCATAGTAGCATAATCCCTTATGCCTTGGAGAAAATTATGGAAAAATTGCATTATTTTGTATATGTGAGAGGTATACTCCTGTATTTGTTTTGTTATTCATACATACCGAATAGATGGGTGACATCACTTTCTCTCTGTTTCGGCTTTCCTTAATGGGGCTGAAAGGCTTGCACCAGGGATAGATTGATTGGAGGTGGCACTGGCATACAACACATACTTCATAGTAGCATAATCCCTTATGCCTTGGAGAAAATTATGGAAAAATTGCATTATTTTGTATATGTGAGAGGTATACTCCTGTATTTGTTTTTTTCAGTTATGGATTTTAATTTTTTACCAAATCATATCCGTATATGGTAACTATTGAGTAGTCCTAACTGAATCTGGCAATGGGCAGTTCGAAAGGCGTGCTTTATGATCTTTGCTTTCCCTTGGATATAAAGCATGGCACAAGTCATTTACAGTGGTCCATTTATGTGCTCTAACACTGACTGCCATTCTTCCTTCTCACAATGTTCTGTCCAGTCTTCAAATGAAGAATCTGAGATTGTCAGATGCAAGATTTCCAGGTTTCTTGGAATTTGATATTCACTGGATAGTGCAGTACTGTTTGTCATATTTCAATATCTCATTCTTATAAAAAAAATAATTTTCTTCTCTGTACAGCAAAGCTTAAGATAGTTTTGTCAGATTGCTTTTCTGTAGTGTCATTTCATCATGCAGTGCCACTCTCTTTAGAAATAATGTCTTAGTGGTCTGCTCTCTTTTAGATCTAGTGGTCTTTTTCTTCAGCTAGTTAACCCCGGAAAGCATTATTATTTGACTGATTAAATATACTGAAGTAATAAAGATTTGAATCAGATCTGATCTTTAAGGCAGTTGTCACTTTGGAAAATTGTAAAATTTATACAATGTTTTTGCCTAGAAAACTCTTGATGTCAGGGAATGATTATTTTCAATCCTTAAATGCATGTGAGTGTACATTTGGCTTGGAAAGTTCAACTCGATGCCTAATGTTGATGATACCCAAACCTTTGTCTACCTTTGGGATAACACTGGTGTTCCAAGCAGCAGGCCTTTGGTTTGCTATTATTGTGCCTTTTTTACTAGTGAAAGTTTCCAAAAGTCCTAGATGACTGAAGTCCTATGTTTCTCTTAGTTAAATAAATCATATTTGTACTTATTTAATCACAAATGAATATTTCTGAACATGAAGCAATCAGACATATAGCTGGAAAATGAACAGCGGAAGCAATAAATGAATAACACACATGCATAGTGATTTTCCCCTTCAAATCAGTTTATCATTCCAATGATCAAAGCTTACAAGGTAGCTCCACAGTTCGCTGTAACTTAGCAGCTGTATGGTAAACCAAACACCGCTACAGAACAGAGCAGTATAATCTGCTGAAATAGAAGTATGGCTCTATCGAAGAAAGAAGGCAGCAGCCACTGCTGTACGACTGTATGGTGCTGCTGTTGTACGGATTCTCTCTTGCTGTTTGCTAAAACGGATCTGCATTTTCTCCTCTCAGATGCACTCTTCTTCTCTCTCGGTTTCCACCTCTCTCAAGTGTTCCCATATGTGTTCCAACTTCTCCCATCTTGTCATATTTATGCTTTGAGAGAGATAACTAATCTCCTCAATTCTAGCAGCTAATTTCCCAAATCTTAGCAACTAATCTGCTTAATTCTAACAACCACCTTATCTCAACAACGAGGGGTACACCTAAGATTAGAACAAATCTAATTCACTAATATTCTAGAATGTTTCATTTAGATTTTTATGACTAGGAGAACATGAGAAATTTGACTTCAGTTTTATTTATTTAAGTGAAATTACAAGATGGTATTATTTCCCACTTTTGCTAAGTGGTCACTAAGAAGTCGTCTCGAACTACTTCTCACACATTCACATCTAACATGTTCAAGAAGTTCTCGCTTGAGCTACATTTCTCAACATTCCCTCTTAGTGAGAAAGGAATTCTGCACCAATCCAAGTCTTCTCTGAATAATTCAAACTTCCCTTTTGCTAAGGGTTTGGTTAGAATATCAACTATCTGCTGATCGGTGAGAAGACACTGGAGCTTCAATGCTCCCTTTTGAATCCTATCTCGAATGAAGTGATATCTGATCTCTATGTGCTTGGACTTGTCATGAAACACTCGATTATCAGAGTTTGATACAATTCTGATTATCACAGTAAATCAACGTGGGATCCAACTTCAGGTCAAATAAACATGCAAACAACTTGTGAAGCCAAATAGCCTCACAACATGCTGTACTAGTTTCCATATACTCTACCTCTATCGAGCTAAGTGCCACGGGAGTCAGCTTCCTACTGAACCAGAATATCACTACTGATCCCAAGCTAAAACAACACCTGAGGTGCTCTTCTCGCCTGTTGTATTGCATGCCTAATCTGAGTCTGTATACCCTTGCAACTTCACTTCACCATCTCCAAGATATCCCAGACCATACTCCACCATGCCCCTCAAATATCTGAGCACATATTTTGCTGCTACCCAATGCTTCTGCCTCGACTCCACCATGAACTTACTCAAGGTGTTAACTGCAAAACATATATCTAGTCTAGTGTTGACCAAATACATTAAGGAACCTATCAATTGCATGTACAACGTGGGATCCACAAACTTTGAATCTGAAGTTGTCACCTTCTTCATATTGGTGATCATGGGTGTGGCCATAGGTTTGTAGTCCTCCATTCAAAATCTCTTCAAGATCTCAATTGCATACTTACCCTGCCCAAGGAATATCTCCCCTGGTTTCTAGCAAACCTCCAAACCCAAAAAGTAATGCATCATGTTGATGTCCTTCATCTTGAATTCAACTACCATATCTGCTTTGCACCCTGCAATGAGCTTCTATGCACCTGTAAGAAATATGTCATCTCCATATAGCACCAGAATAAGCAGATCAGTCCCAACAAAAACATAATATTAGTTAGGATCTGCTTCACTTTTGGTGAAGCTTGTTACCCCCCCATGCGTAGGGGTAACTAGAGAAGATAATGTCTCGTGGCTTGCAATGGAGAACATGATCTCGACCATGATGATGATCAACATGTCCACAGATGGCAGCTCAACAACCCCCCTCGTTCACCTTTACAGATACATGTCAACCCATACTCATCACATCCAAGCAACCTAGTGTATGGGAGATGGTAAGCCATCGTCACCATAAGGTATGTTAGTCCTTTCATGCAAAGTGTTGTGCTTAATTTGTTGGGCATGTGGATGAGGATCTTTGGTTGAAGTTGTGTAATGGGTCACTGGCTTGGGAAATTGTGTCAGTTGCCTTGTTTCACCTTGGTGGTCAACTTCTATGCCCTAGTCCCGTGTTGTCACTGCGCAGGGAAAAGGGATACTATTGGGGGGCCCTCATAAGGGTAATGTTCCATTCTCCACCAACTTAAACACTTTCCATCCTAGAGTCTCTCATAATTTACCAAACTTCGGTAATGGGTCATGGTCCATTCTCTTGTGAGAAGAAGGGGCTGAAAGCCCAAAGGTTGATGCAACGACTCTATACATGTATTTTATTGCTAAATGATAAAGGACACCATAAAAGCCTCAAGCCATCTTGAGCTCTACCCCTCTAATGGTAATCACCCATGTTCGCATGCAAATGAATGCTCCAAACTATAAAGGACAACCCAATAAAAATGAAGGAATGAAGCTTGAACCCTTATAAAGGGGACTTGCAAATGATAAACTGGGTATCAACAGACAAATTAAGGGGTTCATAATTAAAAAAGTACAGTGGAAAGGGTATCTCAAGCAAACAAACACTCCCTCTACAAAGACGCTCATAGAAATGGATTCAATGACACCATAAGCCATAGAGCAAGCCTTAAAACCATATCATTATCACACTTACTCTTGAAGGGTTTCTTTATTTCCTGCTTCCCTTGGGACCTATCCTTCTACCTGGGTCTTTTATTTCATGTCTAGGTGGCACACCTAATATGGTTGGATGAAGGCCCTCCCATACTTAAATTTGCCAACTCACATAGGGTCCTGGGCTATTGTGATGCTTGAAGGGGATACTGAATGAACTGTTTACATGGCTTATATCTTAAGTTACAACTTACTTTACATGCTTCAAGGACTAATGTTTCTTATGAACCTTGGCTAACATTGTTCTATACTTTGTTTTGTTTTGGATGGCCTTGACATGGTTCTTTGAGGGACATCTCAGGCTTGTACCTAGGATATTATGCCTTTATTACAAGACCTTGGCACGTGTAATGGAAAGCAGTGGGTCATCCAGTGACTCACCACCCTTAGAAATCAACGCTCACATCCTTGGAACCTGGATGATGGAGACATGGGCTTGATATGAGTAGATTCAGTGATGATGACACACAGATGGGCATAAAGCTCATAGGTTGGGTAGAATACCCTAGGGTTTATTTATCCATTGGATCATGGACGTTGCAACAACAGACAACCAGATATCTTGCAGAGACGAGATGCAATTCCCTCTAGCTTGGACGCAACCCTTAGATCCTAGATGTTGGCCCTATTTTGATGATGACACCATCTTCTAGGGTTTGATGTAGCTAGGGTTTGGTGGACACATGGGTATTGATTATGGTTGGCATGGATTTGAAGGAGGAGAGACATCATTTTCTCTAAACTCACTTGGAGTGGTGCCACATGGTCTTTTGAGGTCTTCTCCTTGCCCAAAAGGGCTTGACATCTCTCACACGTGTGGCCATTATTAATGTATTTTTGCATTTTAGCATTTGTAAAGGGATAAATGAGGAGTTGGCCCCACTTCTATTTCGATGTTGACATTTTATGTGGACAAATATGCTAGGCTAGCCTCATGTAAAAAGGCTAGCACTAGCTTTCATTTATTCATCATTATTCCTCACCATTTGTAGGGTAATACTTCTAGTAATTCACTATTTCATCCTTCTTGGTCTTTCTCTCTCATGCACTATGCTTGGAAATGATCTCTTGTGGATGCTTTGCTGATTTTGGATGGATATTTCTATAATTACGGTTAAATGCTCTTGGTTTCTCGAATGAAGTAAGTAATTTTCTGCAAATTTATGGTATGTTGTTGATGTAAATGGTGAAATTGCTATTTTGTTGCAAGAAGTCTTGTTTTATTGAAACCCTAAGATAGGAAAGTAAGTGCTTCTTCCTCTCACAAAGTTTTACTTGTCCAAAATTTGTGAATTGTCCTTGCTAGGTTTATAACCCTCTAGCACTTTAGGATTTTAGCTCTGGACAATTGATTTTTGACTTAAGTGAAACTACAAGAAGGGAGAAACAATATCTAGGGCCCAAAAGTACTTGCACCCTAGACATCCTTCTCTTCAAAGTCTAAATCCTAAGGCCCAGATGTGCTTGCACCTTAGGGTTTAGATTCTACCTTTTGGTTTTAACTAGGTCAACCTTCAAGCTTGGATGCATTTGAGACTCCATAGCCCTAGAATGGTAAATGCACTAATCTAGAAGTAACCATTGTGGTGAAAGTAGTCGTTGAAACCATCTCTCTGAATCTCTCGAGTGCTTTACTAACTCTACTAACTCTAACCCCAACAAACTCACAATATTATTTGCTCTTGTTATAAAAGTTTGCTACAACCATCTAAAACTACATTAAATTGTTGCATACACTCATCTAAAGGTGGCCTAACTTATTCAAAAATATCTTATAGCAATTGGATAATCTTGTGTTTGATGAATGCTTACTTTTCATGTTAAATTGCTACATTTCCGAGCACTAATTATTGTCACTGTTACAAATTATTTACTGCTGTTATATCATTATTTACCACCATAAATTTGTAACAACCAATGCATTTTGAATAGTCTAGTGTCTAAAGAGGTCATTGTTACATACTTTAGCTTGGAAGTTGTTATATATATGCTGCAAAGTGTTCTTGTTCTGGGCAGGTACAACAAAGTACCTTACAACCACTCTCTCTTTCCTAGACCTAGACCAACTAACTGGTGACCAAGACAGGGGGCAGTAGGCTTGGCTACTAAACTTGCTATTTGATCCGTTGAGGTCACTAGGGAAGCCTCCCTTGTGGTGGAACTCCTCCATCACTAAAGCAAGGGAAGATCCTACTAAGGTGATAGTGGTAGTTTCTTCCATAGTTACACAAGATTTGGGGATCTTGTGGTGAGATTTGCATAAGTACAAATACATAACAAAGCCCATACTCAACAAATATCCATTGACCTTGGAATACCATGCTCTAGGTGCTCGCTTGAGTCCATACAAGGCTTTCTTAAGCTTGCAAACATAGGATTCCTTCCCATTTACCTCAAATCCCCGAGGTTGCGCTATGCACACTTCTTCCTCAATGATCCCATAAAGGAAAGATGTCCTCACATCCATATGATGTATTCTCCATCCCATAAATGAAGCTAAAGATATAATTTCCCTAATGGAAGTGTACCTGGAGATTGGAGAAAATGTCTCTTCATAGTCCACACTCCACTCCCTCTTTCTAGGAGAACCCTCTCGCCACAAACCCTTGTTGGAGATATTACACATACCTAGGATATTTTTTGCTTATTTTCCTATGTTTATTAATTATTATCGAGGGTCTCCTATTTTTTTAGGAACCTCTCCTACATTCCAGGAGAATATTCTCTTTAATTTAGAGCCAGTTACACCTAGTTAGACTAGTGGAAGTCACTCATGCATGGAAAATTCTTGAGGGTGCCAAGAAGAAGCCAAAAGTTCATGCTCCCTGTTGTCGCCCTTATGCACACTTGCAAACGTGAGCTAAGTCCTGCTCACTTAGTGTGTCCTCGGAGACACAATGTCTAAGTTCTTGCCCACACTGTCACCTTGACAAAAACTTCTTCCGTCTAGGCTTACTCCTAGGGAAGCCAAGGGGGGTTGTCCCTAGTTACT
>JASDQU010273376.1:0-15233 GCA_032191745.1 Picea mariana
ATGAGCTCGTGCTTGTGCAAGAAGGAAAGCTAGTATGCCCATGGTGGGATGATGTTGTCTGAGATGAGTTTGTGCTTTTGCAAGAGGGAAAGCTAGCATGCACTAGCTTTCCCCCACAGTGGGATGTTGTTTCCCAAGATGCAGTTGTGCTTGTGCAAGAGGGAAAACTAGCATTTTTTCCCCCATGGTGCGATAATGTTGTCTGAGATGAGCTTGTGCTTGTGTAAGAGGGAAAGCTAGCACATGCTAGCTTTCACCCACATTGGGATGTTGTTGTTCGAGATGAGCTCATGCTTGTGCAAGAGGGAAATGTAGCATTCCCACGGTGGGGTGATGTTGTCTGAGATGACCTCGTGCTTGTGGAAGAGGGAAAGCTAGCACAAGCTAGCTTTCCCCCACAATGGGATGATGTTGTCCGAGATGAACTCATGCTTGTGCAAGAGGGAAAGCTAGCAAGCGTTAGCTTTCCCCCATGGTGGGATGATGTTGTCCTAGATGAGCTTGTGCTTGTGCAAGATGGAAAGCTAGCATGCACTAGCTTTTTCCTAGGGTGGGATGATGTCGTCCGAGATGAGCTCGAGCTTGTACAAAACAGAAAGCTAGCATGTGCTACCCTTCCCCCATGATGGGATGATGTTGTCCGAGATGAGGTCATGCTTGTGAAAGAGGGAAAGCTAGCACGAGAAAGCTATCTTTTCGCCATGGTGAGATGTTGTTGTCCGAGATGAGGTCGTGCTTGTGGAAGAGGGAAATCTAGCATGCGCTAACATTCCCTACAATGCAATGATGTTGTCCGAGATGAGCTCATGCTTGCGCAAGAGGAAAAACTAGCACACATTTTCTTACCCCCACGATGGGACGATGTTGTCTCAGATGAGCTCGTGATTTTGCAAGAGGCATGTGTTAGCTTTTCCCCATTGTAGGATGATGTAGTCCGAGACTTGCTCGTGCTTATGCAAGAGGGAAAGCTAGCACACTAGCTTTCCCCCACAATGGGATGTGGTTGTCCGTGATGACCTTGTGATTGTGCAAAAGGGAAAGCTAGGATGCGCTAGATTTCTCGTATGGTGGGATGATGTTTGAGATGAGCTCGTGCTTATCCAAGAGGGAAAGCTACCATGTGCTAGCTTTCGCCCATGGTGGGATGATGCTGTCCGAGATGATCTCGTGCTTGTACAAGAGGGAAATCCAACACGTGCTACCTTTCCCCCATGATGGGATGATCTTGTTCGATATGAGCTCATGCTTGTGCAAGAGGGAAATCTAACATGCACTATCTTTCCCCCATAATGGGATGATGTTGTCTGAGATGATCTCGTTCTTGTGCAAGAGGGAAAGGTAGAACATGCTAGCTTTCCCCCACAGTGGGATGATGTTGTTCGAGATGAGATGTTGCTTGTGCAAGAGGGAAAGGTAGCATGAACTAGCTTTCCCCCACAATGGGATGATGTTGTTCACGATGAACTCGTGCTTGTGTGAGAAGGAAATGCTAGGTTTCACCCACGCTGGGACGATGTTTTCCAAGATGAGCTCTTGCTTGTGCAAAAGGTAAAGCTAGCATGAGCTAGCTTTTCCCCATGGTGGGATGATGTTGTCTGAGATGAGATCATGCTTGTGCAAGAGGGAAAGCTAGGATGAGGTAGCTTTCCCCCACGATGGGATGATATTGTTTGAAATGAGCTCGTGCTTGTTAAGGAAGGAAACTTAGCACGCACTATCTTTCCCTCACAGTGGGATGATGTTTTCCGAGATGAGATCGTCTTGTGTAAGAGGGAGAACTAGAACGCGCAAGCATTCCCCCACAGTGGGATGTTGTTCGAGATGAGGTCATGCTTGTGCAAGAGGGAAAGATAACACTCTATTTTTTCCCCATGGTGCAATGATGTTTGAGATGAGCTCGTGTTTGTGCAAGAGGGAAAGCTAACACGCTCTAGCTTTTCCCCAGGGTGAGATAATGTCTGAGATGAGCTTGTGCTTGTGCAAGATGGAAAGCTTKCAAAYGCTAGCTTTMTCCCAYAGTGGGAYRATGTTGTCTTAGATGAGCTCGTGCTTGTGTAAGAGGGAAAGCTAGCATGTGCTAGCTTTCCCCCATGATGGGATGATGTTGTTCGAGATGAGCTCGTGCTTGTGCAAGAGGCAAAACTAGCACACGCTATATTTCCCCCACGATGGGATGATGTTTTCCAAGATGAGCTCGTGCTTGTGCAAGAGGGAAAGCTAGCATGAGCTAGCTTTCACCCACTGTGGGATGATGTTGTCTGAGATGAACTCATTCTTGTGCAAGAGGGAAAGCTAGCACGAGCTAGCTTTCCCCATGGTGGGATGATGTTTTCCGAGATGAGGTTGTGCTTGTTCAAGAGGGAAATCTAGCATGCGCTAGCTTCCCGCCATGGTGGGATGTTGTCCGAGATGAGGTCGTGCTTGTGCAAGAGGGAAAGCTAGCACAAGCCAACTTTCCCCCACGGTGGGATGATTTTGTTCAAGATGAGCTCGTGCTTTCACAAGAGGGAAAGCTAGCACATGCTAGGTTTCACCCACGATGGTATTATGTTGTTCGAGATGAGCTCATGCTTGTGCAAGAGGGAAAGCTAGTATGTCCACGGTGGGATGATGTTGTCTGAGATGAGCTCATGCTTGTGCAAGAGGGAAATCTAGCATGCGCTAGCTTTCCCCCATAATGGGATAATGTTGCCCAAGATGCACTCATGCTTGTGCAAGAGGCAAAACTAGCATGCTTTCCCCCACGGTGCGATGATGTTGTCTGATATGAGTTTGTTCTTGTGCAAGAGGGGAATGCTAGCACACGCTAGCTATTCCCATTGTGAGATGATGTTGTCTTAGATGAGCTTGTGCTTGTCCAAGAGGGAAAGCTAGCATGCACTTGTCCAAGAGGGAAAGCTAGCACGTGCTAGCTTTCCCCAATGATGCAATGATGTTGTCAACGATGAGCTCGTGCTTGTGCAAGGGGGAAAGCTAACACGCACTAGCTTTCCCCTATGGTGGGATGATGTTGTCATAGATGAGCTCATGCTTGTGAAAGAGGGAAAGCTAACAGATGCTAGCTTTTCCCCACAATGGAATGATGTTGTCCGATATTATCTCGTGCTTGTGCAAGAGGTAGCTTTACCCCACGGTGGGATGATGTTGTCGACATGAGCTCGTGCTTGTGTAAGAGGGAAATCTAGCACCCCCATGGTGGGATGATGTTGTCTGAGATGAGATCATGATTTTGCAAGAGGGACAACTAGCACGAGCTAGCTTTCCACCACGGTGGGATGTTGTCGGAGACGTGCTCGTGTCTGTGCAAGAGGGAAATTTAGCACGCGCTAGCTTTCCCCCATGGTGGGATGATGTTGTCCGAGATGAGCTCGTGCTTATGCAAAAGTAAAAACTAGCACGCACTAGATTTTCCCCATGATGGGATGATGTTGTCTGAGATAAGCTCATGCTTGTGAAAGAGGGAAAGCTAGCACACACTCACTTTCCCCCATGGTGGGATGATGTTTTCCAAGATGAGCTCGTCCTTGTGCAAGAGGGAAATCTAGCACGAGCCAAATTTCCCCCACGGTGGGATGATGTTGTTAAAGATGAGCTCATGCTTGTGCAAGAGGGAAATCTAGCACACGCTAGCTTTCACCCACGCTGGTATGATGTTGTTCGAGATGAGCTCGTGCTTGTGCAAGAGGGAAAGCTAGTATGCCCATGGTGGGATGATGTTGTCCGAGATGAGCTCGTGCTTGTGCAAGAGGGAAAGCTAGTACGCACTAGCTTTCCCCCATAGTGGGATGATGTTGCCTGAGATGCCCTCATGGTGTGATGATGTTGTCTGAGATGAGCTTGTGCTTGTCCAAGAGGGAAAGCTAGAATGCGCTTGTCCAAGAGGGAAATCTAGCACGTTCTATCTTTCCCCAATGATGCGATGATGTTGTCTGAGATGAGCTCGTGCTTGTGCAAGAGGGAAAGATTACACGCGTTAGCTTTCCCCTATGGTGGGATGATGTTGTCAGAGATGAGCTTGTGCTTGTGTAAGAGGGAAAGCTAGCACATGCTAGCTTTCCCCCACGATGGAATGATGTTGTCCGAGATTAGCTAGTGCTTGTGCAAGAGGTAGCTTTACCCCAGGGTGGGATTATGTAGTTTGATATGATCTCATGCTTGTGTAAGAGGGAAAGCTAGCATGCACTAGCTTTCCCCTAGGGTGGGATGATGTTGTTTGAGATGAGATCATGATTTTTCAAGAGAGACAACTATCACGAGCTATATTTTCCCCATGGTGTGATGTTGTCGGAGACGAGCTCGTTTTTGTGCAAGAGGGAAAGCTAGCATGCACTAGCTTTCCCCCACGGTGGGATGATGTTGTTCGAGATGAGCTCGTGCTTGTGCAAAAGGGAAAAATAGCATGCGCTAGCTTTTCCCCATGATGGATGATGTTGTTCGAGATGAGTTCGTGCTTGTGCAAGAGGGAAAGCTAGAAGATGCTCCCTTTCCTCCATCGTGGGATGATAGTGTCCTAGATGAGCTTGTGTTTTTGCAAGAGAGAAACCTAGCATGCGCTAGCTTTCACCCACAGTGGGATGATATTGTTCGACATGAGTTCGTGCTTGTGCAAGAGGGAAAGGTAGCATGTGCTAGATTTCCCCCATGGTGGGTTGATGATGTCCTAGATGAGCTCCTACTTGTGCAAGAGGGAAAGCCAACACACACTAGCTTTCCTCCATGGTGGGATGATGTTGTATGGGATGAGCTCGTGCTTGTGCAAGAACTAAAGCTAGCACATGATAGCTTTCACCCATGGTGGGATGATGTTGTCCGGGATGAGCTCATGCTTGTGTAAGAGGGAAATCTAGCACGCACTAGCTTTCCCGCATAGTAGGATGATGCTATCCAAGATGAGCTTATGCATGTGCTTGTGCAAGAGGGAAAGCTAGCACACACTAGATTTCCCCCACGATGGGATGATGTTGTTCGAGATGAGCTCATCCTTGTGCAAGAGGGAAAGCTAGCACATGCCAACTTTCCCCAACGGTGGGATGATGTTGTCAGAGATGAGCTTGTGCAAGAGGGAAAGCTAGCACAAGCTAGCTTTCCCACACAGTTGGATGATGTTGTCCAGTGGGAGGATGTCCAAGATGAAATCATGCTTGTGCAAGAGGGAAATCTAGGATGCACTAGATTTTCCCCACGGCGGGATGATGTTGTCCGAGATGAGCTCATGCTTGTGCAATAGGGAAAGAACACACACTAGATTTCCCCCACGGTGGGATGATTTTGTCCAAGATGAGCTTGTGCTTGTGCAAGAGGGAACGTTAGCGTACACTAAATTTTCCCCATGGTGGGATGTTTTTGTCCGAGATGAGCTCATGCTTGTGCAAGAGGGAAAGCTAGCACTCTCTAGCTTCCCCCCACAGTGGAATGATGTTGTCCAAGATGAGCTCGTGCGTGTGAAAGGGTGAAAGCTAGCAAGTGGTATCTTTCCCCCATGGTGGGATGACGTTGTCTGAGATGAGCTCGTGCTTGGGCAATAGGGAAAGCTAGCACAAGATAGCTTTAACTCATAGTGGGATGATGTTGTCTAAGATGAGCTTGTGCTTGTGCAAGAGGGAAAGCTAGCACACGCTACCTTTCCCTAACGGTGGGATGATGTTGTCTGAGATGAGCTTGTGTTTGTGCAAGAGGAAAAGATAGCATGCACTACCTTTCCCACATCGACAGATGATGTTGTGCGAGATGAGCTTGTGCTTGTGTAAGAGGGAAAGCTAGCACATGCTAGCTTTCACCCACATTGGGATGATGTTGTCCGAGATGAGCTTGTTCTTGTGCAAGAGTGAAAGGTAGCATTCCCATGGTGGGATGATGTTATCTGAGATGACCTCGTGCTTGTGGAAGAGGGAAAGCTAGCACAAGCTAGCTTTCGCCCATGATGCGATGATGTTGTCTGAGATGAACTCGTGCTTGTGCAAGAGGGAAAGCTAGCAAGCGCTAGCTTTCCCCCATGGTGGGATGATGTTGTCCTAGATGAGCTTGTGCTTGTGCAAGATGGAAAGATAGCATGCACTAGATTTTTCCTAGGGTGGGACGATGTCGTCCGAGATGAGCTCGAGCTTGCACAAGATGAAAAGCTAGCACGCGCTACCTTTCCCCCATGATGGGATGATGTTGTCTGAGATGAGGTCATGCTTGTGCAAGAGGGAAAGCTAGCACGTGAAAGCTAGCTTTCCCCCATGGTGGGATGTTGTTGTCCAAGATGAGGTCATGCTCGTGGAAGAGGGAAATCTAGCACGCACTAACTTTCCTTGACAATGCAATGATGTTGTCTGAGATGAGCTCATGCTTGTGCAAGAGGAAAAACTAGCACATTTTTTCTTACCCCTACAATGGGACGATGTTGTCCCAGATGAGATTGTGCTTTTGCAAGAGGCATGTGCTAGCTTTCCCCCATTGTAGGATGATGTAGTTCGAGACTTTCTCGTGCTTGTGCAAGAGGGAAAACTAACATGCTAGCTTTCCACCACTATGGGATGTGGTTATCCGTGATGAGCTTGTGCTTGTGCAAAAGGGAAAGCTAGGATGCACTAGATTTCCTGTATGGTGGGATGATGTTTGAGATGATCTTGTTCTTATGCAAGAGGGAAAGCTAAAACATGCTAGCTTTTGCCCATGGTGGGATGATGTTGTTCGAGATGATCTCATGCTTGTGCAAGAGGGAAAGCCAACACGTGCTACCTTTCCCCCACGATGGGATGATCTTGTTTGATATGAGCTCATGCTTGTGTAAGAGGGAAAACTAGCATGCACTATTTTTCCCCCACGATGGGGTGATGTTGCCCGAGATGATCTCGTTCTTGTGCAAGAGGGAAAGGTAGAACGCGCTAGCTTTCCCCCACGGTCGGATGATGTTGTCCGAGATGAGCTACTGCTTGTGTAAGAGGGAAAGGTTGAGCTAGATTTCCCCCACAATGGGATGATGTTGTACACGATGATCTCGTGCTTATGTGAGAAGGAAATGCTAGGTTTCACCCATGGTGGGACAATGTTGTCCAAGATGAGCTCGTGCTTGTGCAAAAGGTAAAGCTGGCATGAGCTAGATTTTCCCCACGGTGGGATGATGTTGTCTGAGATGAACTCATGCTTGTGCAAGAGGGAAAGCTAAGACGAGGTAGCTTTCCCCCACGGTGGGATGATATTGTCCGAAATGAGCTCATGCTTGTTCAAGAAGGAAACTTGGCACGCACTAGCTTTCCCCCATAGCGGGATGATGTTTTCCGAGATGAGATCATCTTCTGTAAGAGGGAGAAATAGCACGTGCAAGCGTTCCCCCACAGTGTGATGTTGCTCGAGGTGAGGTCGTGCTTGTGCAAGAGGGAAAGATAAGACTCTATTTTTTCCCCATGGTGCAATGATGTTTGAGATGAGCTCATGTTTGTGCAAGAGGGAAAGCTAACACGCTCTAGCTTTTCCCAGGGTGAGATAATGTCTGAGATGAGATTGTGCTTGTGCAAGATGGAAAGCTTGCAAACACTAGCTTTCTCTGACAGTGGGATGATGTTGTTCACGATGAACTCATGCTTGTGCAAGAAGGAAATGCTAGGTTTCCCCCATGGTGGGACGATGTTGTCCAAGATGAGCTTGTGCTTGTGGAAAAGGTAAATCTAGCATGCGCTAGCTTTTCCCCATGGTGGGATGATGTTGTTTGAGATGAGCTCATGCTTGTGCAAGAGGGAAAGCTAGGACGAGGTAGATTTTTCCACAATGGGATGATATTATCTGAAATGAGCTCATGCTTGTTCAAGAAGGAAACTTAGCATGCCATAGATTTTCCCCATAGTGGGATGATGTTTTCCTGAGATGAGATCGATCTTGTGTAAGAGGGAGAACTAGCACGCGCAAGCGTTCCCCCACAGTGGGATGTTGTTCGAGATGAGGTCGTGCTTGTGCAAGAGGGAATATAGCACTCTCTATTTTTTCCCCATGGTGCAATGATGTTTGAGATGAGCTTGTGTTTCATGGTGAGATGATGTTGTCCGAGATGAGCTCATGCTTGTGTAAGAGACAAAGCTAACACTCAGTAGCTTTCCCCACGGTGGGATGATGTTGTCCGAGATGAGCTCGTGCTTGTGCCAGAGGGAAAGCTAACACGAACTAGCTTTCCCCCACAATGGGATGATGTTGTTCACGATGAACTCGTGCTTGTGCGAGAAGGAAATTCTAGGTTTCCACCATGGTGGGACGATGTTGTCCAAGATGAGCTCGTGCTTGTGCAAAAGGTAAAGCTATCACGTGCTAGCGTTCCCCCATTGTAGGATGATGTAGTCCAAGACTTGCTCGTGCTTGTGCAAGAGGGAAAGCTAGCACGCTAGCTTTCCCCCACAATGGGATGTGGTTGTCCGTGATGACCTTGTGCTTATGCAAAAGGGAAAGCTAGGATGCGTTAGATTTCCCATAAGGTCGGATGATGTTTGAGATGAGCTCGTGCTTGTGCAAGAGGGAAATATAGCACATGCTAGCTTTCGCCCACAGTGGGATGATGTTGTCTGAGATGATCTCATGCTTGTGCAAGAGGGAAATCCAACATGCGCTACCTTTACCCCACGATGGGATGATCATGTTCGATATGAGCCCATGCTTGTGAAAGAGGGAAAGCTAGCATGCACTATCTTTCCCCCACGATAGGATGATGTTGTCCGAGATGATCTCATGCTTGTGAAAGAGAGAAAGGTAGAACGTGCTAGCTTTCCCCCACGGTGGGATGATGTTGTCCGAGATGAGCTACTGCTTGTGCAAGAAGGAAACTTAGCACGAGCTAGCTTACCCCACAATGGGATGATGTTGTTCACGATGAACTCGTGCTTGTGCGAGAAGGAAATGCTAGGTTTCCCCCATGGTGGGACGATGTTGTCCAAGATGAGCTCGTGCTTGTGCAAAAGGTAAAGCTAGCATGTGATATCTTTTCCCCACGGTGGGATGATGTTGTCTGAGATGAGCTCGTGCTTGTGCAAGAGGGAAAGCTAGGATGAGGTAGCTTTCCCCCATGGTGGGATGATATTTTCCGAAATGAGCTCGTGCTTGTTCAAGAAGGAAACTTAGCACGCAATAGATTTCCCCCACAGTGGGATGATGTTTTTCGAGATGAGATCGAGCTTGTGTAAGAGGGAGAACTAGCACGTGCAAGCATTCCCCCATAGTGGGATGTTGTTCAAGATGAGGTCATGCTTGTGCAAGAGGGAAATATAGAACTCTCTATTTTTTCCCCATGGTGCAATGATGTTTGAGATGAGCTCGTGTTTGTGCAAGAGGGAAAGCTAACACACTCTAGCTTTTCCCAGGGTGAGATAATGTCTGAGATGAGCTTGTGCTTGTGTAAGATGGAAAGCTTGCAAACACTAGCTTTCTCCCAAAGTGGGATGATGTTGTCTTAGATGAGATCGTGCTTGTGTAAGAGGGAAAGCTAGCATGTGCTAGCTTTCCCCCACGATGGGATGATGTTGTTTGATATGAGATCGTGCTTGTGCAAGAGGCAAAGCTAGCACACACTATATTTCCCCCATGATGGGATGATGTTTTCCAAGATGAGCTCGTGCTTGTGTAAGAGGGAAAGCTAGCATGAGCTAGCTTTCACCCACTATGGGATGATGTTGTCTGAGATGAACTCATGCTTGTGCAAGAGGGAAAGCTAGCAGGATGTCCGAGATGATGTTGTCTGAGATGAGGTTGTGCTTGTTCAAGAGGGAAAGCTAGCATGCGCTAGCTTCCCCCCATGGTGGGATGTTGTCCAAGATGAGGTCGTGCTTGTGCAAGAGGGAAAGCTAGCACGAGCCAACTTTCCCCCATGGTGGGATGATTTTGTTCAAGATGAGTTCGTTCTTGTGCAAGAGGGAAAGCTAGCACACACTAGATTTCACCTTCGCTGGTATGATGTTGTTCGAGATGAGCTCATGCTTGTGCAAGAGGGAAAGCTAGTATGCCCACGGTGGGATGATGTCGGAGATGAGCTCGTGCTTGTGCAAGAGGGAAATCTAGCACGCTCTAGCTTTCCCCCACAATGGGATGATGTCGCCCGAGATGCACTCGTGCTTGTGCAAGAGGGAAAACTAGCATGCTTTTGCCCACAGTGCGATGATGTTTTATGAGATGAGCTTGTTCTTGTGCAAGAGGGGAAAGCCAACACACGCTAGCTTTTCCCATTGTGGGATGATGTTGTCTTAGATGAGCTTGTGCTTGTCCAAGAGGGAAAGCTAGCATGCACTAGCTTTCCCCAATGATGCGATGATGTTGTCAAGGATGAGCTCGTGCTTGTGCAAGAGGGAAAGCTAACACGCGCTAGCTTTCCCCTATGGTGGGATGATGTTGTCAGAGATGAGCTCGTGCTTGTGCAAGAGGGAAAGCTAATACACACTAGATTTCCCCCACAATGGAATGATGTTGTCCGATATTAGCTCATTCTTGTGCAAGAGGTAGCTTTACCCCACGGTGGGATGATGTTGTCGACATGAGCTCGTGCTTGTGTAAGAGGGAAAGCTAGTACCCCCAGGGTGGGATGACATTGTCTGAGATGAGCTCATGATTTTGCAAGAGGGAAAACTAGCACGAGCTAGCTTTCCACCACGGTGGGATGTTGTCGGAGACGTGCTCGTGTTTGTGCAAGAGGGAAATCTAGCACGCGCTAGCTTTCCGCCACGGTGGGATGATGTTGTCCGAGATGAGCTCGTGCTTGTGAAAAAGGGAAAACTAGCACACACTAGATTTTCCCCATGATGGGATGATGTTGTCTGAGATGAGCTCGTGCTTGTGCAAGAGGGAAAGCTAGCACACACTCACTTTCCCCCATGGTGGGATGATGTTGTCCGAGATGAACTCGTTCTTGTGCAAGAGGGAAAGCTATCATGAGCCAAATTTCCCCCATGGTGGGATGATGTTGTTCAAGATGATCTCGTGCTTGTGCAAGAGGTAAATCTAGCACACACTAGCTTCCACCCACGTTAGTATGATGTTGTTCAAGATAAGCTTGTGCTTGTGCAAGAGGGAAAGCTAGTATGCCCACGTTGTGATGATGTTGTCTGAGATGAGCTCGTGCTTGTGCAAGAGGGAAAGCTAGCATGCACAAGCTTTCGCCCACAGTGGGATGATGTTTCTCGAGATGCCCCCACAGTGGGATGATGTTGTCTGAGATGAGCTTGTGCTTGTCCAAGAGGGAAAGCTAGAATGCGCTTGTCCAAGAGGGAAATCTAGCACGTGCTAGCTTTCCCCATTGATGTGATGATTTTGTCTGAGATGAGATCGTGCTTGTGCAAGAGGGAAAGCTAACATGCGTTAACTTTCCCCTATGGTGGGATGATGTTGTCAGAGATGAGCTTGTGCTTGTGCAAGAGTGAAAGCTAGCACATGCTAGATTTCCCCCACGATGGAATGATGTTGTCCGAGATTAGCTCGTGCTTGTGCAAGAGGTAGCTTTACCCCACGGTGGGATGATGTAGTTAGATATGAGCTCATGCTTGTGTAAGAGGGAAAGCTAGCATGCACTAGCTTTACCCTAGGGTGGGATGATGTTGTCTGAGATGAGCTCATGATTTTGTAAGAGGGACAACTATCACGAGCTAGCTTTCCCCCACGGTGTGATGTTGTTGGAGACGAGCTTGATTTTGTGCAAGAGGGAAAGCTAGCACGCACTAGCTTTCCCCCACAGTGGGATGATGTTGTTCGAGATGAGATTGTGCTTGTGCAAAAGGGAAAAATAGCACCCGCTAGCTTTTTCCCATGATGGGATGATGCTGTCTGAGATTAGCTCATGCTTGTGTAAGAGGGAAAGGTAGCAGATGCTTGCTTTCCTCCATGGTGGGATGATAGTGTCCGAGATGAGCTCATGTTTGTGCAAGAGAGAAAGCTATCATGCGCTAGCTTTCACCCACAGTGGGATGATATTGTTCGACATGAGTTCGTGCTTGTGCAAGAAGAAAATGTAGCACGCGCTAGATTTCCCCCACGGTGGGTTGATGATGTCCGAGATGAGCTCCTTCTTGTGCAAGAGGGAAAGCCAACACACACTAGCTTTCCTCCATGGTGGGATGATGTTGTATGAGATGCGCTCGTTCTTGTGCAAGATGTAAAGCTAGCACGCGTTAGCTTTCGCCCATAGTGGGATGATGTTTTCTGTGATGAGCTCATGCTTGTGTAAGAGGGAAAGCTAGCACACACTAGCTTTCCTCCACGGTAGGATGATGCTATCCAAGATGAGATTATGCTTGTGCTTGTACAAGAGGGAAAGCTAGCACGCACTAGATTTCCCCCACGATGGGATGATGTTGTCCGAGATGATCTCGTCCTTGTGCAAGAGGAAAATCTAGCACGTGCGAGCTTTCCCCAATGGTGGGATGATGTTCTCCAAGATGAGCTTGTGCAAGAGGGAAAGCTAGCCCGAGCTAGCTTTCCCACATAGTGGGATGATGTTGTCTAGTGGGAGGATGTCCAAGACGAAATCATGCTTGTGCAAGAGGGAAAGCTAGCACGCGGTAGATTTTCCCCATGGTGGGATAATGTTGTCTGAGATGAGCTCATGCTTGTGCAAGAGGGAAATAACACACACTAGATTTCCCCCACAGTGGGATTATGTTGTCCAAGATGAGCTTGTGCTTGTGCAAGAGGGAAAGTTAGCACACACTAGATTTTCCCCATGGTGGGATGTTTTTCTCTGAGATGAGCTCATGCTTGTGCAAGAGGGAAATCTAGCAGTCTCTAGCTTCCCCCTATAGTGGAATGATGTTGTCCAAGATGAGCTCGTGCGTGTGAAAGGGTGAAAGCTAGCAAGCGTTAGCTTTCCCCCTTGGTGGGATGACGTTGTATGAGATGAGCTCGTGCTTGGGCAATAGGGAAAGCTAGCACAAGATAGCTTTACCTCACAATGGGATGATGTTGTCTAAGATGAGCTCCTGCTTGTGCAAGAGGGAAATCTAGCATGCGCTACCTTTCCCTAACAGTGGGATGATGTTATCTAAGATGAGATTGTGCTTGTGCAAGAGGAAAAGCTAGCATGCACTAACTTTCCCACATCGGCAGATGATGTTGTGCGAGATGATCTTGTGCTTGTGTAAGAGGGAAAGCTAGCACATGCTAGATTTCACCCACATTGGGATGATGTTGTCCGAGATGAGCTTGTGCTTCTGCAAGAGGGAAAAGTAGCATTCCCATGGTGGGATGATGTTGTCCGATATGACCTCGTGCTTGTGGAAGAGGGAAAGCAAGCATGAGATAGCTTTCCCCCACGATGAGATGATGTTGTCCGAGATGAAATCATGCTTGTGCAAGAGGGAAAGCTAGCAAGTGCTAGCTTTCCCCCATGGTGGGATGATGTTGTCCTAGATGAGCTTGTGCTTGTGCAAGATGGAAAGCTAGCATGCACTAGCTTTTTCCTAGCGTGGGATGATGTCGTCCGAGATGAGCTCGAGATTGTACAAGATGGAAAGCTATCATGCGCTACCTTTCCCCCACGATGGAATGATGTTGTCCTAGATGAGGTCATGCTTCTGCAAGAGTGATCCATCGGATCTTTTAATGACTTATGGTTGAGTTTTAATTTTTCATGCGTTAATTAACCATTTGAGAAAACTTAGTGAAGAATGAGGAAAGAAGAGGAATTATAACATCCATATACACATTTATAGATCTAAAATGAAATATAAGACAACAAACCATAACACGCAGATTGATAACGGAGTTCGGCACAACTTTGCCTACGTTTCCGAGCCTTTTCTATGTGGGGGAGGCTTCTTTATTTCTGTTCAAAAACTCAAAAGTACATCACTGCAATGCCAAATGGATGCAAGACTGATCTGGTCATGTTCTTCCAAATCTCTAGAACCATGAAAAGAAAATGACACACAAAACGGACGTCCGGAGCTCCCAGAAATGTTCTGACAGCGTCTCCTCCTCAAAATCTTCTATGCCTCAAAATGGCTTTAGCTTGGTTTCCCTCTAGTATAACTCTGTTCTAACTACTCCTATGGATTCAGAGCATCCAAAAACCCCTATCTGGGCTCTTTTGGCACCTCAATCGGTCAAAAAACGAAGAAGTTAAGCCTCCTGGAAGTCTTTCCCTTCAAGCTTGTTGTCACTGGTTCTACAAAACGCACCCCCATTCCATAAACCTGGCAGAAACACTTATTTAAGCGCAAAAACCTGGCACTAGGCGCAACCATGCCAACGATGCAAACCGTAGGACGGTTAGGGCGCCTCCAGCCCCTAACCGCCTAGCACTCGGGCACATGAAGGTCCATAAGACCTCGGGCTAGTGCAAAAAGGGCTAACCGTTTTAGCGGGCCAATGACCAAGCACCAAGTGTCATGCGCATTCAAAACCATTTAAACCACATTTAAAAATGCCAACCGTTATATTTGGGGTCATATGGCATATAATGGGACTGGGGCTCCATTTGAATCACACTCCCACGCACTATAACATGGTCATATGTACAAACGGAAACCGCGGGCTTACCATATGTAAAACCCACGCTATGTTTAAAACCCCGCGCCAACCCTCCGTTTACATGGTCACATGTTAATGTAATACAACCACGGGCCGGGGCTAAGCCCCGGCCTGACCACTGCGCCAACATACAGATAATCAAACTTAAATAAATATTGTATCATTTGATTGTTAAGAAACATAGCATGGTGCATTGGTTAGTTAGACTTTGATAAGGCATATCCGGTGTGGGAGGTCCCCGGTTCGAATCCGATGAACTACAAAAATTTTGAACATCAACCAATAGACCAACAACCAATAAAGGGGTGCCATGTGGCAGCCCATGATTGGGCCACATGGCACCTTACCATTAGCCAACGAAATGCCACATGTCACCATCTGATTTGACCATGCCTACCAATCATCATACGCCATGTCATCTGTCGTACGTCTGCCCTGTCAGCCTGCCACATCAGCTGCTGATGTCACCTGTGCCAGGTGTCACCCTTTCAGTGGTGACACGTGTCACCTCGGGATAGGTCTAGTTGTATGCCCAAATGTCCAAATCTGCCTGCCACATGTCACTTCTTGGAGCCACCACGTGTCACCTGTATGGACATGCCACATCAGCGTCCATACGGACTACACAGTCAGCAATTTTTTTTGCCTGTTTGACTTATCGAACAGATCACGATATCTTCTCCATACGGAGCCCGTTTGACAAAGTAAATATACCACTGGAATCATGAAGATGAGACGGACGCAATGACATAGGTTTTGTC
>JASDQU010273377.1:1595-15171 GCA_032191745.1 Picea mariana
CTAGTGAAATGTAAAGAACTCTAATAATAGCTTAAACCTTAACAGAGTTAACTCTAAATCCAAAACCCTAGATCTCCTAAAGTGATCAAGGGCTATATATACAAGTTATATTGTTCATGTTCCAGGCAAGTACACAAACTGTTCTATTTTCCTCAATTTCACAAACATGACATTTGACTTAGGTAACCAGTGAGAGGGACCTTCAAACTTGGCTATACCCTTGTTATCTTATCCCTTGAGGTTACCGAAGATGCCTCCCCTAGGTTGGACCTCATCCACCCCTAAAACCTGAGGATTTCCTACTAAGGTGACAGTAGTGGGTTATCATGTAGTTACGCCAATTCGATTTACTTGTCTTGGGCTTGGACAAGTACAAATTATGCGATAACAGGCCCGACTGACCAAAGCTAGGTTCTCCTCTCCATCTTCTTGCTTGTCGGCTTTAGACTCCTCCTGAGTCTCTTCCTGGATACAACTTTCCCAAAGCCTCTGCTAATCTAGAATATTTTCTCGAGCGCGGACTCCCTTGACAAATGGTTCCCAAGACTTTGGGAAACCATTCAGTGCCACATTCACTAGTTAAACGTCATTCACTTTCCCCCCAATAGTTACAAGTTGATCACATACCTAAGTGATCCTCATGAAGTAGCTGGTAATATTGTCAAATCTAGACATCTGCACAGATCTGAGTTTATTTATCAAGATCATCTTCCTGTTCAAGTTGTCACTCTAGAATAAACTTACCAAGGCATCAAACATTTTCTTGGTCGTCTTCTTCTCGGATAAGTAAGGAATCAAATGATCCTTCACTGCATCCAAGATTACCCGCTAGGCTTTGATCTGCTTCTTCTCGTGAGCTACCAATGCTTGTGGATCTATTGGTGAAGGAACTACTTTGTCAACAATCTCCAAAAGATCATATTCCTTCAAAAGCAAAGTAACTCTTGCTTTCCAGGACAGAAAGTTGTATGCTCCATCCAATCTGTCTTCGAATCTAAAGACTTGTTGCTGCCATTTCTCAGATCTGATCAAAATCAACTGTCGTGTGCTTATTCCTTCAAGCACCCACAAGAATTTCATTGTTGTTTTATATATCTGTAGAGATCTCCCTCCAGATCAAACAGATATGTTGCAAACTGTTTTGAATCTGTGTTTGGTCCTTTAAACACCCACTATTGCAACCTGTTGGCTTTCAGATCTAATAGATCTGTTGTCATAAACTACTGTGTAACCTGAAACTGGCCTCCCTCTCAGAGTGAGAGCTCTGATACCATGTCAATTTTCTAATCCCAACACCTAGGTAAATTGTTTACTAGTGATTCCCTTGCTATAAATCAAATTAGCAACTCAGAAAACAAAATACACTTGCTAGAATAATTAAACGAAATAAATAGCGGAAGCAATATTGGAAACCAAATCTCATACACAATACACAGATATGTTTCCCTTCAAATCAGTTATCATTAGAATAATATCAAAGCTTACAAGGGCTCCCTTACGGGGAAAATGTTCCACAGAGAAATACAGAAAACTATAGACAACACCTACAAACCCTAGCAACTCCTCCTTGGTTGTACGGTCCCGTACAATCACTTTCTCAAACTTGTACGTGCCTTCCTGTGCTGTAGCCCGCGTATGTATGTACATTCCTGCACTATATCCCTCATACATACGCACCTTGACTAACCTATACAGTGTGTACAACTCTGGTCTTGTTTTTGTGGCTCCGATCTGTCGGATCTCCTTGCGGCTACCCCTATTCTCTCTTCTCCCTGACCTGTATTGATCTCTAAATGGAAGTCCTTCTCCACCTATCTGAGATCTCCTTGAGCAAAAGTCCTTCTTTGCTCTCTCTATGATATGATCATAGAAGTATCTTCCTCCTTCACCCTAGCCTTGCTTTCATAATCTTGAGTTATGACCTAACTCTAATCTCCAAAGTGATTAATGGTTGAGATTAAATCTCACCTCACTTGAGATCAATGGCTAAGATTTAATTCACTAATGCTAATAACTTTAGCATTTCATTAATAAAACTCAAATAATTAATAAAAGCACTTTACTTTAATAATTCCTTTAATTAAAATAAATTACTAAGGTTGAAGGCTTTGGATGACTTCCACACGTCTAGACACTTAGACTTGTGTGGAAGTACTTGTCTGATGCTACAAACATCGGTTTCTTCTTGACACCATTGCCATTTGATTCACCTTGATTCCATTGCCCTAGTTGGATTTGGCATTGATCTCCATCTCCTTCCATCACTTATTCTAAAACCCTAAAAACCCCAAAACTCCATTTTACTAAGGCCACTTTCTACATCACCATATGCCTCATTGCTTGGTCTTGGAAATACTACTAGAGAATTGAAATACCCCCCTTGAGCTGGAGGAGAGCCGGCTTAAAGTGCAAAGGATAGGTTACTGAGGTGACAATGGTGACCATCCTAACAATTGCCCTTGAGTTGTACCTTGTGGATTAGGGCTTCATCTTTTAAGTACAATTTGAGCAGTAACAACACCCATAGATGATGTCACAAACAAACTACTTCATGCTGTAAACTTTAACACTGCCCATAGATAAATGAACACAAACTCCTAGTCTAAATTTGAGAAAGAGATCTCTTGCATTTTGAAGTAGTGTTAAACAATTCCAATGCTGAAAATGCCTAAAATTTCCAAATTCTCAATGATAATGGACCAATACACTGCATGATCTAAATTTGTCAACATTCTAAAAGAATAAAACATAAACCAACGATATCTTAAACTAAATAAGTAGTTGCAGTCTGTCAGATCTTAGTAATATATACAAAATTGGAGCCATTGGACAGTAGCCAAACTTATAATATGCAGAGACTGGGTAACCTTCTATAGCTATCTATCATGACAATGATGCTGTTCAAGTGTGCTTAAAACAGTGTTGCAAATATCTCTGATTTCTCCCAATATTTCCATTTTCTCCCAATTTTTTTCAGGTTACCGATTTGTTGGATATTTTCTGAGTTTTTCAGGTCCAAGTTTATTCTTACTGATATTTTCCAATAATTTTCAATATTTTCTCCAATATTTCCAATAAGTTTCTTTCCAAACCCTCGGTGACATATTCCTCAAAACAATATTTGCAACATTGATTGAAAAGTATATTGCTATTTTAATCAACATTGTGAAACACACAAAATTAACCGGATATTGCTACAGAAAATTACACATGAAATGCAGCTATAAGCATAGAACAGAGATCAGCTGTAGATTTACCTTTTCACGATATACAGAAACAAGCTCAGATGGAACATAAAACTTGCCGTCATCACCGAGAACTGGATCACAAACTGGTCAACAAATTTCATCAGTGAACAACAGCAATATGAAAGGAAACTTCAGATGTACATGAATCACTATATTATACCTGCCCCTCAATAAGGAAGCCTGGCTTTATTGGCTATCTAAAACAGGAAAATAACTAACTTCATGAAAATATTATTATTTTTAACCATTATAAATTAACAACTACATCAAGTACTGATAATGCTTTACCATATATCATGTCTGGATTCACAGAACGCAACTTCTCAACAACTCGTAAGATTGATTCCAAGAAAGAAACTGAACCAATATACCCTGTAAAATCCAGTACAGAAAAATTTAATTTTTTTATTTTCAGATCACAAACTCTAAAAATTTTGAAAAAAAATCTATATTAAAATGAAGTTGCCAAAATAAAAATAAAAAACTATGTTATCATTATTTCTGTCATATTCTCTTTAAATTAAAATTATTTCTTCTTCCTGAACCAAAACTGTACCAATCAATAAAGCAAGTAACACGTCAGATACAATACAACAATGGAAAAAGTTTACAAGAAACGAGAGATCCATTGGTTGCAGAATTCACTGAACTCAACTTCAGATGATCAGATTACGTGATCTTCTGACTATACCTGTTAGCAGATGTGTATAGACCAGTAAGTCATTCGCTTCGAGTCCTTCTATTAAGGTCCACAGCTGCTCCCCGTTCAACACTTGTCCTCGGACTGTCGGATATCCTGCACTCTCCTTGCTCATCAAATCCATGCTCCTCCTTCAGTCTGTAGGCCTAACCCTCTGTTAAAATTTCAAATTCCTAGAAGCTATTATTATGAATATCCTACATCGAATATTAGGCCACTTGAGTTGTGAACCTAACCAAATAAGTCTCATTAAGGCTTGCCTGTGTGATTTGAGAACTGCACTGAATTAATCGGGTCCACATCGAAACCTAGAAGCTGCAATGGAAATACGGCGGCTTTGTTCCCAACATATCCCTGTTTGGCAGAGATATCAGTAAATGCCAATAAAAATGAACTTCAATGAATTATTAAAAGTTTTCACTTGCATAAAGTGTTAGCCTCAAATTTGACAAAGAAATCTTCTTAGGACCTGTTGCCGCCTAATCCACACCTCGGGTCACGTGGAAGAAATCTTCAATCCACTGGGTGTGGCCTTGGGGGCAAGTCTCGAGTCAGATAGTTGTCACCTGACACTCAACTCCTCTGTCTAAGCTAACTCCTAGCAAAGCCAAGGGGGGTAGTCCCTAATAAAAGAATCTAAGGAAGCTAAGTGCAATATAGTTCTAGGAGTGAAATGAAACCAAAAGCAAATACAACTAATCTAGCAGCATATAATGACACAATAAAAGAATTGTTTATGTGAAAGATATTGAGCAAATGAAGTACTTCAACACAAATGATAATACTTGAAAGCAAATGAGAATACTTGAAAGTAAATGAGAGCAATTGATAATAAGAAAATGGAAATATTGTAGACCAGTGCCAATAATGTATGTATTGCAGCGAAATGTGTTGTGCAATGCTCTTGGTAAGTTTAAATAGTTAGAGGTTTTCACTTGGGTTTGATTAATTGAGTGAAGTGGACCGATAGTGCCACTCGTGATTGCTAGAGATTGTAAGTGAAAAAATAAAAATTTAAACTATGATGTGTTTCCTTTAACTAATATCCCTCAAATGGGTACAAGCAAGATTGCAAGGACTTCCGACGGGGAGAGAACTAATCTCAATGAATATCCCCCTGAACTCACAAGTCAATTTGTCGGTATTGATCCCGTATCGAGCAATAGTGGTAGAAGTGTTAGGAAATGAAAAACACTTCCACGCTAAACCTAGCAGAAGAGAGGAAGAAATATTTAATCAAGAAAGTAAATGACAAAGTAAACACACAGTACACAGATTTACCCTGGAAACCCAAACCGGGAAAACCAACATTCCTTGAGTGTTATGCTCGCTTGTTGTCTTATTCATTCAGAATAAAATGTTACATGTCTAACCTTGGCCCACACCTAAGACACAATCAACATCATACCTTCTTGCTTTACACAAGAACAACCCTGTAGCCAATTCAGCTTACATCTACATGACCAGTAACCTCTACAATTTCATCATCTATTGATTAGCCTTTACAGCATTACAACACGCCTTCTTTATAGGCTTTACAATAGGCAAAACCCTAAAGAAAAGGCGCCCAAAAACAGTTACAGATCCACACAGATCATTGGTTACAAATCCCGCGAATCTCGAGATTTTGTTACAGTCGACTACCAAGTCGGATTACCAGTCGACCTTCATTCGATCTTCAGTCGGTTGCCACATGCCCATCTGTCGACCTCTTGTCAGTTGACCTTTTCGACTTGTTGTCGATGTCTTCTACTTCAACTTTACCCGGTCGAACCATCTCGACCTTCGACTTCTTGTTGATTCATTTGACTTCAACTATCAATCGATCCACCTCGACTTTCACTGCAAAGAATATAACAACCCAACATTTTCCCACTTGTTCTCTTTGCTGAAACCGGGAGACCTCTAAACTCTCGTTCACAGACCCAGGGCAACAATTTCCATTACCTCTCTGCACCAAGAGAACTTCACAACACTCACAGACTTGGTCAAAGAGTTTGTTATGTTTTTCAATGTGTCTACTTTCTCCAGCAACACCTCGCTGCTTTCCACAATGTCTCTCACGAAATGGTATTGTACATCAATGTGCTTGGTCTTAGAATGATAAGTTGGGTTCTTTGCTAGAAATATTGCACTTTGACTTTCGCAACTTATCTTCATAGCTCTGCTCAAACCCGATTCCTGAACACAGCCTTTGCAACCATACTGCTTCTTTGCTTCCATGAGTGGCTGGCATGTATTCAGCTTCTGTTGTTGGTAGGGCTATGACCGCCTGTCGCTTACTCATCCAGTTGATTGCTCCACCGAACATTTTAAACACATATCCACTAGTGGACCTTCGTCGATCCAGATCTCCAGCCCAATCAACGTTGACAAAGCCATGTACATTTAATTCACTATCAACTCCAAGTTTTCCTTGGTAGCATATAGCATAATCTTTTGTGCCACACAAATACCTAAATACTCTCTTGACAGTTGTCCAGTGCTCCTTCCCAGGTGTCGAGATGTATCTACTCAACACTCCCATTGCATGGGCAATATTTGGTAGAGTGCAAACCATCGCATACATTAGACTACCAACGGCCGTTGCATAGGGAACACGTGCCATGTCCTCTAATTCCTCCTGTGTCCTTGGACATTGTTCAGTAGTTAGCCTTGCTCCCACAGGAATTAACACCTTCACAAGTTTGCAATCTAGCATGTTGAAACGTTTCAAGATTGTTTCAATATACTTCGTCTGGTTCAACCAAAGCTTTCTAGTTGCTCGATCTCTCTTAATCTCCATACCTAGAATGAAGTTCGTTGCACCGAGATCCTTCATGTCGAACTTGGAGGATAGCTGCTTCTTCACCTCCTTTACTGCGTTCATGTTGTTTCCAATCAGCAACATGTCGTCAATATAAAATGCTACATATATGAAACGCCCACTTTCTCCTTTGGAATATATGCAGTGATCAGCTTTGCTTCTCACAAACCCCAAACTAAGGATGTATCTGTCGAACTTTTGGTACCACATCCTTGGAGATTGCTTTAGACCATAAAGGGACCTTCAGTTTACACACCAAATCTTTCTTTCCCTTTACTACAAATCCTTCAGGTTGTTTTATGTAGATTTCCTCTTCCAGGTCCCCATGTAGGACCGTTGTCTTCACATCCATCTGTTTTATTTCTAGATCAAATGTTGCAGCCAGAGACATTAGTACTCTAATGGAAGTTAGTTTTGCGACAAGGGAAAAAATCTCATCGAAGTCGACTCCTTCGACTTGGGAATATCCTTTCGCTAGCAATCGAGCTTTGAATTTCTCGACTTGACCTGTTGCGTTCATCTTCTTGAATACCCATTTGCTACCAATAGGCTTTCTTCCACTAGGTAATTTGACTAAATCCCATGTCTCATTCTTGTGCAAGGATTCCATCTCTTCAACCATGGAGTCCTTCCAAAGTTTTCCCTCTGCTGAGTCGACTGCCTCCCCGACCGACTTGGGCTCATCGTCGGTGGCAGTTAACACGAATGCGGAACGGAAGTTGGATGAGTTGTACCTTTCGACTGGTTTTCTTACTCTTTCTGACCTCCTTACAACTGGGGTTGGTTGTTCCACCTCTCCTTCTGATCCAGTCAACTTATCCGAATCATCTTCTTTGTTCCTCAATTCAAACCACACCTTCTCTGGATTATTCTCGGTCTGAACAGTTTCTTCAGGCTCGGACTTACTTCCGACTTCTCTGAAGACCACATCTCGATTGTACATTATTTTCCTTGATCCAAGATCCCAGAGCTTATATCCTTTCATTCCTTCTTTGTATCCAATGAAATTACACTTGACTGCCTTCTTGTCGAGCTTGCTCCTCTTTCCCTTGGGAACATGCACAAATGCATCATAGCCAAATACTTTGAGATGTGAAACTGAAGGCTTCTTACCCAACCATACCTCATGTGGAGTCGTGTCGACTAATGCTGACGAAGGAGACATACTCAATACGTATTTTCAGTGTCGACTACCTCTGCCCAAAATTCTTGTGCGAGCCCAACACCACTGAGCATGCTCCTTGCCTTGTCCATTAATGTTTTGTTCATTCTCTCAACAACTCCATTTTGTTGTGGGGTATATGGTGCGGTATTTTGGCGTGCTATGCCACACTACTTGCAGAACTGATCAAATTCTTTTCCACGGAATTCACCACTGTTGTCAGTTCTCAACACCTTAATCTTCTTCTCTGTTTGGTTTTCTACAAGAGATTTAAACTCTTTGAATTTCTCGAAAACCTTTGATTTCTTCCTCATGAAATATACCCATGTCTTCTTAGAAAAATCATCTATGAAGGAGACATAATACAGGGATCCACCAAGTGAAGGCACTGAAACAGGGCCAAACACGTCACTATGAACCAATTCTAGAATCCCATTTTCCCTTGTCGCTCCAAATGGGAACCTCAGTCGACTTTGTTTTTCATATATACAATGTTCACAAAAGTCGACTTCTAAATTACATGCAGGAAAGTCTTTGACCATACCATTGTTGTGCATAGCTCGAAGTCCTTTTTCTCCTAAGTATCTCATCCTCTCGTGCCATATCATGGTCGGGTCGACTTTATGATGACTTGTCAAGTCAGTTTGAATTGACTCAGCCCAAGTCGAGTTGAGTCGACTTCAGGAACAGTGATGTTGTTGCATTTAATCGAGTCGACACTCCCTAGTAACTTGTATAGGGTTCCAATCTGAACTCCTTTCATTAAGACCATCACACCTCTAACCATCTTGCACGAATCCTTTTGAAATAGAGTGTGCACCCCTACATCACTCATCTTGCTGACAGATATCGAGTTTCTTGTCAAACCCGGAATGTGTAGCACACCTAGAAGGGTTCTACTCCTCCCATCTTGCAGTATCAGTCGAACTCTTCCTCGTCCGACAATTTTGGTTGTCGAGTCGTCCCCCAAGAACATGTCTCCTCCTTCATATTGTTCATATTCGCAGAACCATTCTTTATGTGGTGTCATATGATAGGATGCTCCTGAGTCAATCAACCAAACATATTGATCCGACTGTGTATTGGTCGATGCCAGGTACACATCACCTCCCTTATCTAGAGTCATCTTTCTCTCAGTCAACTGCTTCTCATCGGATCCTATACTAACTTCCATTGCCTTAGACTTGTAGTCCTTTTTGTAATGCCCAACTTTACCTCATTTCCAACATCTTCTTGTCGACTAAACAGGGGATTTAGATCTACCCTTCAACTTAGACTTTCTACTGGAGAATTTGCCTTTATCTCTGTCAACTGGTCAATCTCTCACCACTAAAGCATCTTTGGTCGATCCTTCCATGTTCTTCTTTCTCATTTCTTCTGACAATAGAGATGCAACCATGTCTTCTAGCACTAATGTGGTTGTATTACTCCCTATAGCCACGACTAAGCTATCCCAGGAGTCTGGCAATGAACATAATAGGCTAATACATTTCTCCTCCTCGGTGATTTTAATATCCGAGGAAGATAACTGGCTTATAATGATATCAAATGCATTTAAATGCTCAGTCACCGAACTATCCTCACTCATCCTCAAAAGATACAGTTTCTTTCTAAGAAATAGCTTATTTACCAAGGATTTCGACTGGTACAAGCTCTCGAACTTGTCCCACAATTTCTTGGCCGAATCTTCACCTGAAACATTCAGTAGTACCGAATCTGCAAGACAAAGTCGAATCATGCTCCTTGCTCTTCTCTCGAGTTTCTCCAATTCTTTCGTCGACATACCTGTCAGCATGGTACCTGGACAGACTGTTTCCATTGTTCTCAATCTACAAGGAGATCTTCAATTTTAAGTTTCCAAAGCTCAAAATTCTGGGCATTGAATTTTTTGATCTCTATTCTTGAGCTGCTCGCCATTCTTTAACACAATCTTTTAAAGATTCCTGACTTACAACTCTTACTGAACCTAGGGTTTAGCTCAGACCCAAGGTTGTTAAACCAAGATCTAATACCACATGTTAGGAAATGAGGAACACTTCCACGCTAAATCTAGCAAAAGAGAGGAAGAAAGATTTAATCAAGAAAGTAAACACATAGTACACATAGATTTTACCCTGGAAACCAAAACCGGGAAAACCAGCATTCCTTGAGTGTTCTGCTCGTTTGTTGTCTTATTCATTCAGAATAAAAGGTTACATGTCTAACCTTGGTCCACACCTAAGACACAATCGACATCATACCTTCTTGCTTTACACAAGAACAACCCTGTAGCCAATTCGGATTACATCTACATGACCAGTAACCTCTACGATTTCATCATCTATTTATTAGCCTTTACAGCATTACAACACGCCTTCTTTATAGGCTTTACAGTAGGCAGAACCCTGAAGAAAAGACGCCCAAAAACGGTTACAGATCCACGCAAATCATTGGCTACAAATCCTACGAATCTCAGGATTTTGTTACAATCGACTATCAAGTCGAATTACCAGCCAACCTTCATTCGGCCTTCAATCGGTTGCCACACACCCGCCTGCCGACCTCTTGTCAATTGACCTCTTCGACTTGTTGTTGATGTCTTCTACTTCGACTTTACCCGGTCGAACCACCTTGACCTTCAACTTGCTATCAATTCCTTCCACTTCGATTGTTGGTCGATCCACCTCGACTTTCACTGCAAAGAATATAACAACCCAACAAGAAGGTTTTCCCTAGTTAAATTGTTCCACACAAATCAAGTCCCTCTGTAAATCATGCCAAGACCAACAACATATCAGGGACTTGACGAGGAAGATTCGTTACTTTGCCAAAATTGAAATAACTTGAAAAATGGAACTAAACTAACTAATCTAAAACACAAAGGAAAATGTTTTGTTGTGTGTGGGTTTGTTTTAGATTGATTTTATCTTTCAAGTTAGCAAAAATGGACAAATGCTAAATGCAAAATGCAAAAAGGAGACAATTCCCCCAGGGTAGGGGGAATGAGGGGCCTAGTGGGTTATCCCACTACTTCTTTCAAGTTACAATCTTTTTGAAGAATGTTTGATGGCCTTTTATAAATCTAAGGCCAAGCAAACTTATAGAATGAAAGAAAAATTAGATTAGGAGGAAGACTAGGTGCCTTAAAGAGTCCTGGATGCCCCGGATCCTTGAAATTTGGACAGCACTTCCTCTTCGCTGTTCGTTAAACCTACAAAAAAAGCAATCTAATATGATAGAAAGATGCCCAAAATGACTTTGGGACAGCCTGCAAAATATGTTAGACTTTGCACAAAAATTACCAAGTGAAAGTTTATGGAAAGTTAGTGAAAAGTAACCAAGAAAACAAGGAAAAAGCTAGCACTGATTGAAAATTATCGGGGTAAGTATACCTCCAAGGAATTTGAGGGTTTCTACAAGGAGGCAGGAATCAAGAGGGAGCTAACTATTTTGTACAACCCACAGCAAAATGGGGTTGCAGAGCAAAAAAAACGGTCCATCGTAGGCGTTGCTAACGCCATGATTCATGATCGAGATTTACCGATGTTTCTTTGGGTAAAGGCATGCAACACATCAATCTACATCCAAAACCAATGTCGTCACAGGATCTTGGAGGACAAGACACCAGAGGAGGCATTCACTAGTGTGAAGCCAGAGGTGAGTCAATTCTGCATCTTTGGTTGTCTAGTTTATATCCATGTACCGATAGAAAAGAGGACTAAGTTGAAACCCTCCAGCAGGAAGGGTTTATTTGTAGGTTACAATGAGACTTCAAAGGCTTACAAAGTCAATATTTCAAAGTAGAGGAAGACAATAGTGAGCAGGGAAGTAAAGTTTAAGGAAGACCTTGCATCTAGGAAGTCCCATGAGTCTATTCCAGTGACAAAGGATGTGGAGCAGGAAGATTCGAAGGTTGAGCTGGGGTCACCACTGACTTCTAGAGAAATACGACAACCTTCAATTGAAGAGGAGGAGACAGTAACCCCTTCCACTTTTGTCAGGAGACCTCAATGTTTCACTCGGATATTGAGGGATGCTCAGAGGTATGTTAAGGCTCCTAGGAGCAGATTTATAGAAAGCAGACCTCTAAAGAAGTCTCTAGACTACAAGACATTGATGAGAAGCATCACAAATTCATAGCCTTCTAGCTTTCATGAGGCAACAGACCAACAAGTATGAGAGGATGCCATGGTGGAGGAGTACACCTCCATCATGAAGAATGATGTCTGGGACACAGTGCCAAGACCGAAGGGGAAGTCAGCAGTGAGTTCCAAGTGGCTCTACAAGATCAAGCATACAGCAAATGGTAGCGTTTAGAAGTTCAAAGCAAGGTCCATGGCGAGAGGGTTCTCCTAGAAAGAGGGAGTGGACTATGAGAAGACATTTGCTCTAGTCACCAGGTACAGTTCCATTAGAGCAATTATGTCCTTAGTTTCATTTATGGGATGGAGGATACAACAGATGGATGTGAAAATAGCCTTCCTTAGTGGGATCATTAAGGAAGAAATGTACATAGACCAGTATCAGGGATTTGAGGTAAATGGGAAGGAGTCCCATGTTTGCAGGATTAAGAAAGCCTTGTATGGACCCAAGCAAGCATCGAGAGCATGGTATTCTAGGATAGATGGATATCTGCAGAGTATGGGCTTCACCAAAAGCGAAGTAGATCCTAACTTATATTATATATAAGTTGGGATTGATCTGCTCATTTTGGTGTCGTATGTATTGAGATTTGGGTACCTTGGAAAGTGGTCCCCATGTGCTTATGAGTCTTTAAGGACAAAGGGGGAAGACTATTACCCTCATACTTTACTTTATGATTCTAATTTCACTTTGACTTAGGAGTTTTAAGTCAAAAGTGAAATATGTCACTTAAGTCATAAAGTGACAATTAATTCACAATGTGGGTGAATTAATAGACATAAAGCAACTAAGAAAAGTGGGCTTCCTTAGTGAGATTTTTGGAGTTGATCTCACCCATTGATTAGACTTGGCTAGATCTAATCTAGGCCATTGATCTTTTAGGGTTGGCATGAGGAGGCTAAAGAGAGGGTAAAGGCATTTTGGAGACTCATTCTNGGAGAATAGAAGGAGGGCACATATCTTGAGGAGGAGAGGGGCGCACTTCATGAGGGTTTGAGCAAAATCCTTGAGAGCTTGAGGAGGAGCTTGTGTTAGCTTGGAGCTTGCATGGAGAGGTTATCCATGGAGTCTTAGCTTTCCTTTCTTGGTCAGGAGCATTTTCATGGAGGAGGGGAGCATCTGAGAGAGGAGGGCGCACTTGATTTCTTCAGTTGCTCACCGGGAGAGGAGGACTTGTCAGAGCGAGATGAGGTTTGATGCATGAGGAGGCTAGAGGGAGGGCGCATGCTTTCATGGTGAGAGATATCCAGCTTTAGTCTCAGTTTATTTATGGTGATCATTTATGCTTAGAGGAGGGCGCATGAGTTGAGAGGACTGGCAGCTGCCTGGTAGCAGATCTGCTTGGAGGATTCGAGCTCTGACGGTTTCAGTGGAGAGGCAGCACAGAAGAGGACATTCCTATGGAGGGATTTCTTCATTGGGCTACATATGAGCTAGGGCGCTTCAGTTCAGTACAGAGGGCAAAAAAGGGAGAGGGCGCACCACAGTTTGGGCACTTCTTTCTCTGGTTCTTGTGGCAAGGCTCGTGAGGAGCTTGC
>JASDQU010273379.1:0-10226 GCA_032191745.1 Picea mariana
ATTCACTTCAGATCCTAGATCCAGTATGATATCTCCCATGTTTAAATCTCCGATATTGGAATTGAGTCTGAATTCTCTACTTGTTCTTCTCTTTGTATGTAGGTGGTTAACTGTCTTTTGTTCCAGTTTTCCTTTCGTATCTATACTACATCTTTCTAATATGTTTTGCAATATTATAACATATGATGGGTCATTCAATACTCTTACACATGATTGCAAAAAGCCTTTGATTGTACTTACTTGTCCCAGGGATTGAATTTTGTTAGTATGATCCAATAATGTACGCATCTTGTACTTAGGTGCTTCCTTTATTTGCTACGCAGTTGAAGTCGATGCCATGTCCTCCTTCTAAAATTCTTGTCTGGCTTGTTTAAATATCTCATTTTCGTTCTGCGCTTCGAATTGCTTCCTTGGTTTGATGTTCTTCTTCACCCATTGGTTTTGTACTGGCTCTTGTCGGACTGCATCGTTTCCTATTTTAGCTCCTCCATGAGTAACTATGTTGATGTTTTATCCTTCGTCTCTCGCTTCAGCTGAAATCCACTGAAAATTCTGGTTGTTTTGGTTCCTCTTTTCCTGAATCTTTACTAATAGTGTCAGACATTCTTCCGTATCATGGTCCGAAGCATGACAATACATACAAGTTGTTGGTGGAAGTGAACATTCTCTGGCATAATGTCCAAAACATCCTCTCACTCATCCTCCACCTMTGTAGCCTGCTCAATCTCCTCCCAGT
This sequence comes from Picea mariana, assembly GCA_032191745.1. NCBI lineage: Eukaryota > Viridiplantae > Streptophyta > Pinopsida > Pinales > Pinaceae > Picea > Picea mariana. The sequence continues at coordinate 737 of JASDQU010273379.1, forward strand.
GCATTATATTGTGGCGCCTGATTGTACTGCGCAATATTGTACTGAGGTTGTGTTGTGTTGTATTGTGGTTGCGCAGTATTATATGTTTGTTGCACAGTATTATACTGTTGTTGTGTAGTGTTGTATGGAGCTAGAACTTAATTAAACTATGGTGTGGCTTGCCCAGTCATAATTTTTGCCTGCACTCTATATGCATCTGATGTCCTTTCTCTCATCAACTCCATAGTTCTACAATCTTTGTCGTCGTGGCACACTGAATTGCAAAAGTTGCAATAAGAACTCTTTGGGACTATCTGGTATTTCTGCATTATTGGGCAATGATATGGATCGTGGCCCAGTTTCTTACAGACTTCGCACCATATTCCTCTTGTTGGTAATGGATTTGGCATTCCTGCTACCATATACTGCATGAATGTTGGACATTCATTCTTGTGGCGTCCTTATGTCATGCATGTAGTGCACCAAACGACTTCTCTTTTGTCCTTTCTCTTATTCTGGTTTAGCTGAAACATTAAGTTATTCAAATCCTTCTTAAGTTCCTCGTTAGTTGGGTCTGTCTGCTAATACTGGTTTTCTTCCAGTTGCAGGGCTGCCTGCAGAGCTGCCTGCAGAGCCTCTRCCTGTGTATGAAACTTCTGTTGTCGCAATGGTTATTTTAAGTGTGGTAGCAGTGAATTGATGAACATGTGCCTATGTTGCATATCGATCATGAGATATTTCAACTTTCCCTTCAATCACTTGAATCTATGGTCAATCTCCCATACGRATTCTCCCGGTTTCTGTCTAATTTTGATCATCTCATTCATATACTAATCCTCTAAAMTCGGCTTCTGGAACTCATTAATYAGTAACTTCTTAATGTCTATCAATGTCCTTGTCATCCCAGGTGCATTGTTTTCATCTAGACTCATGTACGAGTCTAGTGCGCAATCTCTTAGCGTAATAGMTAACTATGCAAGTTTAGTATCTTCATCAGTGATATTTGTTTGCTTCCTGGGTCTTTACACAAATGAACAAGTGTTTCTCAGGGTATTATGTTGCTTCTCCTCGAAATTATAGTAACCTAATGGTGGGATTGTTTCCTTCCATTCTGAATGTTGAACTACTACCTCCGCGTGGTGTAGATACTTGACTAGTGTTGCCAAAACTGGCTCTCCAGTTGTTGTTCCTTGTGTGGATGTACTTCCTGCTGTCTTTCTTCCGAACTTCGGTTGTCTAAACGGTGGTGTTCTCTTTGGTGTATTAGTCGCACATGGGTTTATGGGTTCCACACTGACATAATATGGATAGGATTGCTACTTTCTCTTCCCGTTCTTGGACCTTTCGTCTTCCTCTCATATGTTGCGCACAGGATTTCCTCAATCTTGTCCACAACCCAGAGATCCTCTACCTCTTCCTCGTCACTCTCCAAGCCTTCCCTCACGGCTATGGCTCTCTTCTTGGTATTCACCTTGTATTGGTAGGGTACTCTGATACATGTCTTTCCATCTGTCTCCATGATCCACTTTATCTGGTCGTCATCCATCATGATTGGGTCCAAGGGTTCCTCCATCTTTCCCTTATTCTTTCCTCCTTCCATTTCCCCTCTTTATGTCAATGCTTCCCCCCTTCCCCCATGCACACATGGAAGTTTAGTTGTTTGACTCCATTGTCATTACACCTTTGTTATATAATAGTATCTTAATAGAAGCATAAAAAATTTTGACTCCACGTAGAAACTCTTTCTCCTCCGTTGTACGACTTTGCTATATCTACGACAAACTCTGTTATAAATCCTACTACAATACTGTCGAGCCAAAAATCTACTGTGCAGGTGAATTTGTTGTTCACTTGTTGTAACTGCTTGATCTGTATCGGGGTCCATTCTAACTGTTGGATCTGGTTCGTTGCATGGTTATCCTTCAACCTTAGTATCCACTCCTGCAATAAATGTGGAAAATCACAGAAAAATACTTCATGCAAATCAGTAAACACGTATTTATCAATATATTTGCGGGGTGTTATTCTAGGGTTTTTGTTATCTTTCTTTGCAAATTCTAGCTCTTTTGTTCTTAGCCAAGTTTTCATCTCTACTTTTGTGGGATTCGACAGTCTCAACATCCCCTTCTAGTAGCTCATTTCTTTCTTTTCTTATTTAATATTATTTTGTTCCGTCTCTTCACATATTCTCAATCCTCTCCTATTCCTACCAACGGAAATGGAACTATTTGTTGGTTATAGCTTTCTTTCCTTACATATCCTATTTGAGTTTATTGACCCAGGGTTCATGTTTGTTCGGGTTTCCAACAAAGCCTCTAAAACTATCGGCCCTCCTGGTAAACCAGAAGGAAACACATCACACGGGGTGCACTGCACCGTCTCACCCGAGATAGTCTTAATGGGTGGCTGCAATACTCATGTGTTTGCAACCTAGGATTGAGTGCGAGAGATGAGGACTGTATATTGAAACTCTATTATAACTTGTAACCACAATGTACTGTTATTTATGATTATGCAGGAAATGTAACAACTCATTCATTCAACATAGCAATATTTACTTGAAGACAATAAATAAACACACGCATTCAATAATATAACACAGATGTTACCGTGGTTCACACCCTCCTGGGCTACGTCCACAAAGATCTGGCTCTCCTCTCCTTTATTATAGTAGTTCTTCATTACAACGCTGTGTGCTTTACAACCCTTCTCAGTTGGGTAAGATCCATATGAGGTGGAGTAGACCGCACCAGGCTCCTCTGCCTACGATCTAACCCTCAAGATCTACCCTCCTCAGTCCCCTCTAGCTCAACAGCTTACAAAGGTAGGTCATACAACAAAATCTTACCTATCGACTTGCTACAATTGTTCTCTCCATAATAACGACTTAATTAATGACTAGCTAACCCCGTTTTGAGACCTAGGTATCTTTATTTATACATTTCTGGATATTCAACCGTTACAATACATTACGAAAACCCTAACCCTACCTTCGTTAGGTCTTCCATGCATGCATGCGTGTTGCTTTTCCTTCCAGCTGTCTCTTTCCTTGTTCATGCCTTCTTTCCCAAAATCGCCTTTCCTTCCACTTTGGTATGCTTCCAACAATGTGGGTCTAGATCACTGTCAACGGTGGAAGCATATTGTCTTCCTCTCTTCCTAGTTGGAAAATTTCTAACATAGTGTCCATATTTGTCATATCTGAAGCACTGAATCTCTGAAACATCTCTTCTTTGATTAGGACCTGAAGCTAATGGAGTCTTCTCATTTCTGAATGTTTGTCTGAAGTTTCTTTTGAATCTTTCCCCTTTCTTTGTATGAAGTGAAAGAGCATGGTTGTCATCAGGGGAGTCTTCCACTCCTCTATTTCTAAGTCTAAATTCTTCTTGAGTACAGTCTGTCCACAGAAGATCAAAAGTTGGTAATTTTTCTCTTCCATTGATGCTTTGAAGAAAAGGTTCCCAATGTTTTGGAAGATTGTTGAGAGTAGATAAGACAAGTTCTCTGTCAGACATGATTTCTCCAATGGAACCTAGCTGATCTTTGATCTCCAATATCTTCATAAAGAAGGTAGAAACTATATCACCTTTTGTTATTTTGGTACTTTGAAGTTGGACCTTTAAGGTAAGGGCTCTGAGGGTGTTGTCACTTTCAAACATATCTTTCAATACTACATACATTTCATAAGCTGTCTTCAGGTTGGAAATACGAGGTAGGAGATGATCTCTTACTGAGTAGATGATTATTTTTCTTGCTTTGACATCTTCTTCCCTTCTTATTTCCTTCTCTTCATCAGTGTTTGTTTCTGGTAATGTATTTTGCATCACACTCAAAAGATCATCTTCTTCAAGGGTGAATTGAAGCCTTGACTTCCAAGAGATAAAGTTGTTTGATCCATCAAGTCTATCTTCCACTAAAGTTATGTTCTTCATATTTTCAGATTTCTTCACAAACTCTCGCCAACTGGACTTAGAAAACCTAATGTCTAGGTTAGACTAGAAACCTTTGGTTTTGTTGGGCTTATGACTGCCAACAATAAGCTTTGAGAGTGTCACATGAATACCGTTGAGCTTAAATGTTTCTTCAATGAGCTACAAGAACCCTCAAATAAAAAATTCTGTAGAAAGTTGTGGAACCCTAGAAACCCTAGGGCCAAAAATCCAAAATCCTCGGAATTTCATTTTGAGAGTCTTTGGAGGTGCCCTGAGGGAGGGCGTACACCCTTATCCAAATTTCAACCCCAACATCCAGGTGTAAAGTGATGAAAAGGCCAAAAAAGAGAGGTTCATACAGATTTTCAGAGAAGAGAGGACAACTGCTTTAAATCTTGTGTAATGGGTTCTTCAAAACCTAAGCTCTGATACCATGTTCATTTTTCAATAAGCTAGGATTAAGCATAAATTTCATTCCATTTTTAGCATTTTACTTAAACCATAGACAATTTGTTGCAGCAACCAAGAACACAATAAGAAACACCATGCATAAGTACACAAGAAGTATCTTGGGAAACCCTTTTCAACAAGGGAAGAAAACCCAGCCAATCCTTTGCTATATTCTTCAAGAGAAAGACCTCCACCACCATAAAAGACTAGCACACAAAAGGGTGCTCACAAACCCTAGAAGACTAGTGCCCAAGAGAGGTGTGCACTTTTCCCAAGAAGTAAGTACTTGCTGAAATTTCCAAACTCACATTTGTGATATGATTCCTCAATGGGGAATTTACCTTTACTTATATTAGACTGAACTTATCAACAGTGGTGTCTATTGGCACAACATGGCTGACCTCAATAAATCACAATATAATTAATATTTACTATATTAATTATCTTTTACATTAGTTGTCTTTCACTTTATGGCGGGGCCGACCTATACCCTTTACATCACAAATATGGTTACAGGTAAGTCTGACTCTCGAACAATATAGCAAGTGATCACATACACCCACTAGGGGCACATCCATCTGTGCTCAGCCACAAGGATGTCCACATCTCTATATCACTGCGTCTCACAGGAGAACCACACTCACTAGTGCTCAGGCACTAGGATCACATTCACCTATGCTCAACCACATGCACACCCAACTCAGTAGATCTTCTTTCTCACTATGTTACACATGAGAATCATATGAAGTATCACATCATCTCAACTCTCTGCACATAGGAGGCTAATACATTGTTTTGTCTCTGTCTCATAACGATACACCCAACTCATGGGCTTCCCCACATGTTCACTTGTGCTCAACCACAGGCACATCCAACTCAACAAATCTTCTTTCTCACTGCGTTACACAGGAGAATCATCTAGAGTATCATCTCAACTCTCTGCACAGAGGAGGCCAATACAACATTTCATCTCTGTATCAAAGAGGAACCACACACCCAACTCATGGGCTTCACCACCCCACACAGGGGCACAACGTTCCAGTTCTGTCTCAGATAGGAACCACACACCCATCTCATGGGCACACCCAACTCATGTGCTCTATCTCAGGTCGACTCACTCAATCTGTGTCCTAGAGGATGTCTGACGCATATGTAATCATCAACATTTTTTGGGAGTGTGATGCATCGGGCGAAGGGATAGGAGCGATATTGATGCATAACAAACACCCCATAGCTTTTGAAAGCCACAAGTTAGGGGAAACTGAGAGGATTATTTCCATATATGACAAATAAATGTTAGCCATCATGCATGCGTTGGCCAAATTCCGACAATATTTGGTTGGAGGACGTTTTGTAGTAAAGACATATCACAATAGTTTGAAACATTTCCTTGAGTAGAAGGATCTGAGTGAGAGACAACAAAAGTGGGTCAATAAGGTGCAGACGTATGATTTTGACATCGAGTATGTCAAGGGGAAGAACAATGTGTTTCCATATGCCTTATCCCAGAGACCTACAACATTCTCCATGTCTGAGATTGCAGCAGATTGGAAATCTCTCCTTTTGGTAGAGCATTCCAAGAATGTTTTTGCAGGGGAGTTTATAGATGGCAACATACAGGGTGATAGGTACACAATAGTGGGTGACATCATATATTACAAAGGCAAGATATATCTCGTCCCTGAGCCCATTCTCAAGGAGAAAATATTGAGAGCAGTGCATGACGCACCACTAGTCGGGCATCGAGGATACCTGAAGACATACAAGAGAGTACGTGAGAGATTATATTGGAAGGGTCTCAAGGGGGATGTCTTATATCATGTGAAGGAGTGCATGATTTTTCAACAAAACAATTCTAAGTTCACACACCCTGCAGGTCTACTAGAGCCTTTACCTATTCCAGAGCATAAATGGGATATTTTGTTTATAGATTTCATCATAGGGATTCCAAAGGTGCAAGGTAAGGACTGTATTTATGTGGTGGTAGACAGATTGACCAAGTACGCTCACTTCTTTGCCATACAATCTGAGTATAGAGCCCCACATGTGGAAGATCTCTTCTTCAGGGAGATATTTAGACTTCACGGTCTACCTAGAGTCATTGTGAGCGACAAAGATAAAAATTTCCTTAGTGATTTTTGACAGGAGTTGTCTAGGTTGGCAGGGATAGAGTTGACACCCAACACAAGTTATCTCCCCCAGAAAGATGGGCAAATTGAGATTGTTAACAAATGGGTTGAGGAGTACTTGCACCACTATGTGTCCGGGAAGAAAAAGACATGGATTAGATGGCTGCATCTTGATGAGTATTTCTACAATACCACCCATCACATGTCTATCGGGATGAGCCCATTCAGGGAATTGTATGGCTATGAAGCCCCATCATCTGTGGAGATGGAATTTGGCGAGAGTAGGGCTCCCAAGGCCAAGGATTGGATACATGAGTGTGGGGACATCCTGAGGGTCATAAAGGACAACTTACAGATGAAACATAATAAAAAAAATACATATGCAGAGAAGCACGGGGTGGAGCATAGATTCGAGGTGGGTGATTTGGTTTTTATGATGCTCCAACTATACTGACGGTCTTCTCTGAAGAAGAGTGGAGAAAAAAAACTACAACCGTGTTTCTATGGATCATATAGGGTGATCAGACAAGTCGGAGATGAGGCTTATGAGTTAGAGCTATCGGAGGGCAGCAAGATTCAAAACATGTTCCATGTTTCTTGTCTCAAGAAGGCTTTGGGCTAGGAGGTTGGTTCATCCACAGACTTTCCAACATTGGATGAGGAAGGTCATTTGATTCTAGTTCCTGAACAAATTTTGGCATTTAGGTAGAAACATTTGAGGAACAAGACGATAAATTAATACTTGATAAGGTGGAAGGACTTACCGGTAGAGGATGCCACATGGGAGGCAGAGAAGATTTTGTAGCACCCTGGGTTGTAGTTGTTTGGGGACAAGAAAACTCGAGGAGGGAGGATTATCATGTCCCCTCTCATTTGACCTCCTTGGGAGGGTGGACGTAGTGGGCTAGGGGGCTCCCTATAGGCCATAGTCCCCCCAAAGGAAGGGGAGTCGTGGGGTTTAAAGGGACACTAGGAGAGAAACAATGAGTTTAAAAGTGTCCATGGGGAAAAGAAAAGGATAAGTGACCCTAAGTTAAGGGGAAAGACACCTAAAAGGAGGGGATCAAGCTAAGGACAAAAACTATGTAAGAATAAGGGAGATACAATTGAAGAGGACAATAATTCATTTTGAGAGCTTCTCTTTTCTGGCTTTGGAGGTGGTTGCCTCAGTTCATTGGAGGGTTGTAAACCATTGCGCTCTGTTGGGTCTAGGTGAGGCCTTGTTCTCACCCTAGCTCAACCTCAACCCATTCTACACCAGAGATATATCTATTAGGAGCCTAATCTGCTGGAAGGACTGTTGAAGTTTGTTGTCACCTCCTCTAAGAGGAACGATTCTATCTCAAGAGGAAGTCAATCTATGTGAAGGAGGGTTTGTGAACTGTGGAGGGCTAGTGGATGAGCTCCATTGGAGGTCGAGGGTATTTAAGGGTACAATGAGCTACTCCAGGGTCAATTTCATCCCTTGAAGGGGAGCATTTTCCTATTCCCTTTGGTTCTGAGAGGGTCGAGTCCCTATCTTCTTGCATGGTCACCTTGGAAAGGGGTTAAGTTAAGGTTTGTTGAGTTGAGGAGTATTCTGGGAATTTAGCATCCACTATAGCGCAGGACAGGGGAATATCGTGGATGAAAAAAGTAGCAGCAAGGGTCTAAGGAGGGAACCGAACCCTTATTTCTATCGTTGGGAGTCTGACGCACAAAACAGGGACAACCATACCACCACTATAGTGGATCTTCAGGTTTTATTTAGTGTTTCTGTTGTAGACACTAGTTGATGTTACAACATTAATTATCTTTGTGATTAAGATTGTATTCCGATGTCTAATGTAGTTGTGGCAACAACCCTTAGAGGATTACCACTATTGGATATCATTGTTATATTTCAAAGCTGAAATTTAGTTTTTAAAGCAATTGAATTCTATCGATATGTTAGTCATTTGTAAGTGCTATCTATTTATGATGCAAAGATTGTGAAGTACTGTGGAAAAATAAACTTGTTTGCAAGTTGGTTTAACTACCTTACCTAGCCCAAAAACCCTAGGGATATTACATGATAGGTTCGAAATCGCCCTTTCTCAATAGCATGGGGTACCCCTGGTAAGAAGTCTCAATTAGACCTCTCGTCGTTTGGAATAGGGAACCCATCCAGATTCTGGCCTAGCAACCATTGTTGGTTTTGGTTTTACTAGTTGCAACTCGGTCCACCGATGAAGGTGAATGATGGATGATTATGCAAACAAAAGATGTAGATGAAGACTGTGTAAATGAATAAATCTAATCTACTTATAAACATATCCTAGCCTAGCCAAGAGCAGACTATTCGTAACCGAATGAGCAATGAGATGAAACAAATTCTACCAATAGCTTCACCCAAGTAGTTGTAATGAAGAAATAAAGTTAGATAACACATGCACATGAATATATAGCTAGAATAGTCTAAGTCACTATATCACATACATCGACAACTTATATGATCAGGACATGAGAAATAATGAATAATAACAAAAATGGAAGGAAACATATATTGTGTTAGAATAGTCCATAAGAAAACATGTTCTTACAACCCATGTGAAAATCAAACATTCTGCTTGAAACAGTTCGCAGAAAAACAACAACACATGCAAGTTCTTCTCTCTATCAAAAATGGCCTTGAGGGCTTCTCAGTATTAATAGTTTCAACAATGATACATCAAAGCTCCTCAATTTGAGTTGACATTGTCCTCCCAAAATAGTTCAGAAATGTGCAATGTTTGAAGAGCCAAAAGCCCCAGCTTTGGGTACAATTTTAGTATTTATTTGGGTTCAACGTGACTATTGACCTTTTGTTTAACCACCATGACCTTTCATTTCCTAACATTTCATCTTTATTCCCTTTGTAATGATGAGAAAGAAAGACAACAGTGACACTTTCTTCCCGAAATAGTGCAGAAATGTACAATGTTTGAAGAGCCAAAATCCCCAACTTTGGGTACAATTTTAGTATTTATTGGGGTTCAATGT
>JASDQU010273379.1:17300-29309 GCA_032191745.1 Picea mariana
GAGAATATCAGTCTATATTGAAGAATGATGTATGAGATATTGTTTTGAGACCAGAGAGGAAGTTTGTAGTGACTTCCAAGTGGATTTAGAAAATCAAGCATGCAGCTGATGGAAGTATTGAGAAACATAAAGAGATATTTGTAGCCAGAGGTTTCTCACAAGTAGAGGGAGTTGACTATGATGAGACATTTGCTCCAATATCCCAATACACTTCCATCCATTCTGTCATTGCACTAGATACATCCATGGGTTGGAAACTACATCGAATGGATGCAAAGACAACCTTTCTCAATGGTAATATTGAGGAAGATGTTTATATTCAGCAGCTAGAAGGATTCATGATACACAATGAGAAATCTCATGTGTGCAGGTTGAAGAAAGCCCTGTATGGACTAAATCAAGCACCTCGTGCTTGGTATGATAAAATGGATGGATTCTTGATGAGTTTGGGCTTCAGTAAGACTATTTTTGTTCCAAACCTATATTATCACATTATTGGCAATGAGTGTTTAATATTAGTCCTATATGTGGATGACCTATTCYTCACYGGTTCAAAGAAACTCATTGCTAAATTCAAGCAAGCATTGACTACAGAATTTGAGATGAAGGATCTAGGTATGATATGCTACTTCTTGGGACTAGAAGTATGGCAAAGGACTGATGATATTTTCCTAAGTCAAGGAGAATATACAGTAGAAATATTGAAAAAGTTCAATATGACAAAATGAAAATCCATGCCTACACCAATGGTGATGGATTTGAAGAAAATGAATGATGATGATTAAGGCGATATTGATCCACACTTGTACCGATAGCTGATTGGATCACTGATGTATCTAGTTAACACCATACCTGATATATGCCATGCAGTGAATGTGCTTAGCCAGTTCATGAGTCAGTCGATACAGACTCACTGGATAGCATCGAAACATGTATTGAGATACTTACGAGGCGCAATTCGATATGGCCTGAGATATGCCTCCACTGTAGACTTGAGTTTAAAAGGATATGTCGATGCAGATTGGGCAGGGAGCACAGTGGACCAGAAGAGCACCTCCGGTTGTTTCTTTAATTTGGGGTCTTCCATGGTTTCCTGGTGCAGTAGGAAGCAAAGCTCTATGGCCTTGAGTACCGCAAAGGTAGAGTATATAGAATTGAGTGTGACAGTCCGCGAAGCAGTGTGGCTTCACAAGCTTTTGACAAATTTATTTGATTATGAGATGGATCCTACCACTATCCATTGTGATAACTAGAGCTTTGTTAAGCTCTCTAAGAACCTTTTGTTTCATGATATATCGAAACACATTGAGATAAAATATCACTATATCAGAGACATGGTGCAGAGGAAAACAATACACGTGCAGTACCTTCCTACCCATGAGAATATTGCAGATATCTTCACCAAACCGTTTGACAAGACAAAGTTCGAGTACTTCCGTGAGAGACTTGGCCTGGTGGAGAATACTTCCCTAGTTGAGAGGGAGTGTTGATGACTACATCCAAGACAAATTTTGATTACTTCGTGCGAGACTTGGCCTGATGGAGAATGCCTCCCTAGCTGAGAGGGAGTGTTGATGATTACAATTGCGTGAGACATCTTCCAGGACACAGACTGAGTGAGTCGGCCTGAGAGAGAGCCCATGAGTTGGGTGTGACCATGCTATGGGTGTGTTTTTCCTCTCTGATATGGAGAAGGAACGTTGTGTGCCCTTGTGTAGGGAATATTCCCATGAGTTGGGTGTGTCGTTCTCTCCGAGATAGAGATGGAATGTTGTGTGCCCCTGAGAAGGGAAGATGCCCATGATATGGGTGTATCGTTTGAGATGAAACAATGTGTACCCCTATGAGGGGTGAAGGAGCCCATGCGATGGGTTTACTGTTCTCCTATGTGAAGAGAGTTGAGATGATGTGATACTCCAGATGATTCTCCTGTGAGACACAATGAGATAGAGATCTATTGAGTAGTATGTTCCTATGGATGAGCACAGGTGGACGTGATCCTAGTGGTTGAGCACTAGTGAGTGTGTATTCTGATGATTCTCCTATGAGACACAGTGAGATAGAGACTTGGACATCTCCGTGGCTGAGCATAGGTGGAAGTGCGCCTAGTGTTTGAGCACTAGTGGGTGTATGAGATCCCTTTCTATATTTTCTAAGATTCAGACTTACCTGTAACCCTAATTGTGATGTAAAGGGTATAGGTCGACCCCACCATAAAGTGAAATACAATTAATGTAAAATATAATTAATATGGTAATTATTAATTATATTCTAAGTTATTGAGGTCGACCCTATTGTGCCAATAGACACCACTTTTGATGTGTCCATTCTAATATAAATAAAGGTGATTTCCCCATTGAGGAAACACAACACAAGTGTAATTTTGGAAATTTCATCAAGTGCAAGTTCTAGGGATGAAGTGCACACCTCTCTTGGGCACTAGCCTTCTGGGTTTTGTGAGCACCCTTTTGTGTGCTAGGTTTATGGTGTGGGAGGTATTTCTCTTTAAAAATATAGCAAAGGATTGGCTGGGTTTTATTCCCTTGTTGAGAAGGATTTCCCAAGATACATATTGTGTACTTGTGCATGGTGTTTCTTCTTGTGATCTTGATTACTAAAACAAATTATTTATGGTGTAACTGCAATTGTCTATGGTTCAAGTAAAATGCTAAAATTGGAATAAAATCCATGCTTGGGCCTAGCTTAGTGAAAAATCAAGACGTTCAAACCCTAACGTATGGACGGGTTATAGGTTAATCCCCCTCTCTATCCACCTTGGAACAAAGAAAATGAGGTGATTGAAAATGCATGACTTGACGTTCAAGCTAAGAACCACTTTGAATGGACAAGCGTTGTTCGTGGGAAGTGCTTGTTATAAATGTCTTCGGTGTGTAATGTAATGCGTGTTGTAGGTTTTTTATATTTTCTTGTACTATGAGCTAAAGTATTTGGATAGGCTTATTCTTTGACTTCTTACAGACTACCGACATGCTTGGGGAATCTCTAACATATTCTTCCTTTGCCAAAAAAATGAATGATGTCGGTGGTGATCGGGAGAAGATCATCATCGAAGTGCTTTGCAAAAATGAGGGGCCAACATTATTTTTTTGGTGTATCGAGGATGAGAGAGGAAACTTATCGACAAGCAGTGCATCGAAGAAAGAGGGAGGGGTGTTTCCAATATGCGATGCTTCGACGAAAGTGGAAGGAAGTTAGCCGGTGAAAGGCGTGTGCGCAACGAATATAATCACGTCGACGCTATTGATGTGTCAATGTTGATTCACGTGCACATTGTTGGTGACAAGAACATGTGTAGTGAGGTTTAGTGGAATCGCATTAGCACGTTAGTAAAGTTCAAAGGATGGTGGCCTATCTTTAGGAAAAGAAATCAATGGTGCACCAATGCGACGGTGGACCAAAGGATGTGTTTATTGGTAGACTATGTGTCGGCATAGGAAGAGAGAACTTGTTGGAGTGTGGATCGACAAATCAAGGTGATAAAAAAATAAACTGGAATTGGTAAAGCAGGAAGAACATGAGGAAAACTTAGGCTTAGCCATTCGTACGAAAAAGAGGGTGTTAGGATTCTAGTAGGAAGATTTGGAGGGGGGGCAATTTCTTGTCTTAGAGAGATGATAAGAAAATAAAATTTGGAGGGTGGTGTGTGTGCGCAACAATAGGATAATAAATAAATTTATCTTTAGTGTCAACATTTTCATTGAGTGTCGAAGAATTTACATATGATGTGGAATGAAGCAAAAAAGAGATCAAATGCATTGAATTTTCCATCAAGGAAGCATTCAATTTAGGGAACTAAAACTAGATATTAACATGCACAATCAAGAGCACAAGTGTACTTTTAGTTGTGCCTTGATGTTCAATAAACAAGACCATGTGTTTTAATCTCTAGTACTAGGAGGCACCAGCATGATGATGAATTTATGTTCAAACTCACCTATTTCCTAGAGGTAAAAAATATGCAAAGGGCCATGAAATAAAGCATTAAGTGATCCAAGTGCATTAAATTTGAATCAAACAAACATTTTGTTGAAAGAAATTGTTTGTAGAGAGCATCAATTAATCTAAACCATTAGATTCAAATAAAAACAATTAACAAAAAGATGAACTCAATGAAAACGTCAACCTAAACACTTAAATCAATCCACCTAGCAATGACACTAATCACCTAATAAAGCATTCCATCAATAAGACAATTCTAGTTTGGTAAAATATTAAACTCCTTCACTTGACCACTATGCTCACAACTAATGGCTAAACGATTCAATGATATTACAAGCATTACATTAGGAGGATTGAAAAGTATAACATGAACAATGTGACTAAATGAAATGAATAAGCATTACACAACTTAAAAAAACATGATTTGAAAAAAGTAAACTTTCTTTGACCACATATTGATGAATGAATGGATTATCTGATTTCTACAATCCATCATCAAATCAAACATAAGCCAAGAAGACAAGTCTAAAAGACAAATTAAACACTTTAAGGAATAAAACCAAATATGAGAATTTTACTATGCAAACACATGAATTGAATTTACATAAAGTGGATCTAATTCTATTGTTAAGTGGAATTCAAACTTTGAATTTTGAACATCAATGAAGTAAACAAGGTAATGTGTGCAAAAGAGTTCCATTTTCTTTTTAGACTATGAAAGCATTACATTAGACATGCTTCAAAATGTTAAATATGACTTCAAACATGCAAATCATGAGCTTATTAATTGTATGGAATATATGATTTACTCATCATAAGAACTTAACAAATTGTATTCTACCAAGCATCTATAAATTGAAAAACCAAAAGAATTTCAACTATGCCCAAGAAGCAATGTTGTAAAGAAAAAGAAAGGTTTCTAATCTAAATAAACAAATTTCCATTTCTATGGAATATTCTTGTCACATTCTATGCCAGATAAAGAGAACATTCCTACTAACCTAAGAGAAAGAGAACATTCCTACTAACCTACCCTTTCAGTGAAACGATCCCATACACATTAGCATAAACCATCCACTATAAAAACAACATAGATGTATATTACAAAGACAAGCGTTCCATTTTCTTCCATAGAAATTCGCAGAGATCCATTACTAAAAATACACTAGCATAAACTTCCTCGTTGTTTAGGGTTTAATGCTACTAGAGAATTCCACGAATCCCATGATGCCTATAGTATATATTAGGGAATCATGCCATGATGCCATCTCAAGGATTGTGTTGATGAGGAAAGGTTTGTTGCTCATTGAGAATTATGAATCCTCATTAGAGAGGAATTTGGAACCAATATCCGAGTAAGCCATAGATAAAACCAAGAATGCCCAACAAACAATAAACCAAATTCCATGAGTTGTGTGGAAACGTAGAACAACAAATCTCCAAAAGATAAAGTTCATATCAAACTTGTTCAAACAAAAAAAAGTTGAAGACATTTAAAGTTGAACTAAGCCAACAAGATGCATGTTGAACTAAATCTTAGTCATAAGCTTAATTATAAATATATTGCATGCATACTATATTAATGAAAATATCATTACCCTTTAAGCCAAAGGACCTTCTTGTCTTACCAAGGGTTTGCCTAAATTTTTAATGAAGAGATTTTTTTAAATAACTCTTCAAATTCTATGCATTAAAGATGATTGAGCCTCTATATTGTAATTAATTTAGAATAAATATCTCTAAAATCTACATGCTGAAAAAAAAATCTTTTTTTTTTTTTTTATCTTCCATTTCATGTTAAAGGTTTATCTAGTTGTTCTTTTCCTTTGAGTTTTTCCCTAAGATTGTGTGTCAATAAGAAATTGTAGGAGTACTCTTATAGGCTCTTGTAACTCTCTCTACAATAAACCATGTTTTTTAGAGTTCCAACCTTGACCACATTCAGAAATTGCACCTCACATAGGAACTGTGACAAAGGTTCCTTAGCCAACATTTTTTACTAAATTAATGTTCTCATAAATTGGTATAGGGAGTTGAAATTAGGAAATCTTATGGACCATAGGTTGTCACTCATCATAATTAGAGTGCACCAAGCCCTAGTTATCCAAGGAAACGTTGGAAGTTGGCACAAATGCAAAACTTGTCCTTGAAATTTTTGAACCCAACTGTGACAGGAAAAGTGTAACCCTACCTTCCTTAGAATATTGTAAGCTACATTGTTGGTTCCAAATTTGAACTTGGGTGTGAATTCCATTGCTATAGGATGTCTATCCTAGACTGATAAGGTCTCTAAATCATTAAAACTTTGAATTTGGATATCATTTTTCAAACCCTACCAATCTGGGTATTACTATTTTTCCATAATTTCCAATTTCAGGAGCCACRATACGTTTTTATCCCCCCATCAAGTATTGTAATGGTTGACTAAAATAGTCCAGAGCTTGCACCTCTTCTTTTGCTTGAATTTACTCTTCACAATAGATAACCAAGGGGTAGAAAAATAAAAACTTTGTTGGACATCCCCWGCTATAGAGTAGTCTTGGATAATAAGTTTTCCCTATGTTTTAAACCTATAGACTTCCCAACTTAGATATCMAATTTCAAGATGGGTTGTGGTTTTAATATAATGGAGCCCATAAATACCTCTAAAATGTAAAACAATCTTGAGGTAGTGGAAGCATTTTAATTGTCAAATTGGTTTGTTTACTTTGATAGGCTACAAGGGTATAATGATATAGTAGCATTCGAATTTTCACATAAGTTCCAAAATGTCATAAATTAGGACTACATTACAATTGTAAGAGGTATGGAAAACAAGTGAATGAGGCTATCATCAGTAGAGTCAGGCATCCCAATGGGTTTACCTTGGGAAAAAGAGGATATGAAACTTGCCATTGATGCCAATACGTTATTTTTATTGAGTTATGAGGAGAGAGAAGAGAATAAAAATGTAGTAATGAGAAGGTAATTTATGGTTATGAATTTGTATTTGAATTGCTTGACAATATTCATTGCTTAGAAAAAATTATTCTCGTCTTTTCTTTTGTCGGATATTTCTAGGTCATGCCATCAAAATGAAAATACTGATTGAAAAAATCCAATGGAATCACGTAGTCATTTTTCTTCTAAGTATTCAAGAGGTTACTTTGTGGGGCTTGAACTCATGGCTTTTGCACATAGCCATCTATACTCGACCTAGAACGATAACAAATTTCTGTCAAGTAAGGAAATGTTTCAATTGATAATATATTTTTTTCCAATAACTAATTCTATATGTCACCAATTTTGTAGGAATTTACCTCCAACCATAAATCCTTTTTTGTCAAATAACAAAAATTTCTCAACTTTTATGTAGTAGTAAATTTTGCATGGTGGCAACTATCCACATTCTGAATTCTATCTAGCAACAAGGTACTTTTTCGAGTTGTAAACAAAATTGTTTCTCCCCAAAGGCTACAACACTTGCAAATGCACTATGTTACCAATCTCAAATTTACCTAACCAGTTTCCTTACACAATGAACTACTAATTCCATCCACAAATTGCTTTGMAACCAAATTTGTGAAATTCTATATRCATATTGACAATCAAAACTATTATGCTAATTCTAAAGAAARGTCGGCTAGAAACATTTAATTTAACCATTTGAACACATAATACAAAAATAAGTGTAAATAACACCTTGATAATTATCTTCAACAAATTCGAACATGYCAAATAGTACTCTGCTACTTGAGCTATCAATGTTTATCTATTTCAATTTGGTCTTTGCCCATTTTTTTCCCCTTCTCTTCTATTTTTTGAAAAAAACTTGGARTAGTTAAGCACCTATAACATTCTCTAACTAAATAACTAAATAATAGTGCATAAATAAATATAAAGTTATTTTAAGGGGAAGAGGGAGAATAATAAGGGTCATGAAWTTATGTTTTAAGCTAAATAAAATTAAAATACCTAAGCCAACCTAAACATAAATCACTTAGGCCTACCAAAAACTTTCAAGAGTATTTGGATCATATGTTATATATGAGATTCTAAAAGCCTACTTATGCCATACAAACTAACTTACATATGCATATTCAAAAAATTGGACATGTATAAGGTTATCCACCGTATATCCCCTATAAGCATGTTTACCCTTTATGTCCCCAAATGCTAAATATAATAATCAACATAAATGACATGTGTTTTAGGAACATAAGAATATATCCAATTACATAATAATAGTTTAATATAAAGCACATGTGTCACATGCCATTTGTGATTTTATCCACTTTCACTATCCATTCCATTTATCTACTCATTCATAATTACGAATTGAAGCAACATAGCAGTGACACGCATCAACTTCATGATAACATATGAAACTACACTTAAAGCATCATGAAAGATTATAACGAACATGTATGTGTAGTCCAAGGAGTTCGTGAGGTTGAATCCACCTAGGTCACTTGGGGTTATGCGTAGATGTTGTACGTCGACAACATTTATCTTGGGTGCCATCCATGGAATGGATGGAAGCACACAAAGAGTTTCCTTGAGGATGTTTATGTGGAAAAATGTGTGTAGTGTAGGAACTAAACTGTACATCAAAACAATATCTCAATATATGCACCTTAAAAAAGGAAAATGCCAATTATAATCCAAATGTAAAAAAAATATGAATAGTCCATAAAGTCAGCTAATAAACTATTTTTCCATTTCCATGAAGGAATCATCTAAATAAATAGCTATAATCCTATTTCCTTGTTAAATTAATATAACCTTGTAAAGAACAAGTTGTTTATCACTCTTTACTAGTACTTTGGTAGTGAAATCAATTAAATCCATCTTAGGTTGATTGAGATGAGGCATAGGCTATGGAGAAATGGGAGGAGAAGGTGGTGAGGATTTGAGGGAGAATTAATCGATTTATTCGGATTGAAAAACCTTTAAAGATTTTATAAATTTCAAGCCCTTAACATTCATATTTCACAGGCTTGGGTGGATGAGTTCATAACTCACGAAGACCTACATTAGATAGAGAGAAAATGGTGGGCTTATTCTAAATATTTCAAAAGAATCAGTGTTGGAATTTAATTAAATAACTTACAAGGAGATGGAGATTGGAGTTGGTAATTCATGATATAGCTTACCAAACCTCCTTGAAAGGGTAGCTCGATCTTTAAAGAAGTAAGGCGAGAAACCATGATTTTATTTTCCTATTTGTATCAACTCTTATCAATGAATGGACTTCAACCATGCCAAACACGCATCTCCACAACTAAATGTATATCACTTCTTTAAAGAACCACTCAAAATACACAATCATCTCCACATAGTAAGAGACTATTTAAAAAACTTGACACTCGTGTGGGAGTTTTTCCATCAGCATGTTAAAGAGGAAGATATATTCAGGAGAGCCAAGGATCAAGTAGAGGTGAAGGAGAGAAAAATGATGAAAATACAATGGCAATCCCAATCAACACATTCAAGACCATCAGGGACCACTAAAGCAACTTTAGGGAAAGTGATTCAAGTTTTACATCATCACCCTGAAACTAATACATAACTGAGAGGGGATATTGTTTCAAAGTATGTATAAGCAAGTATTACAATGGTGGACAATAGGCATGAGGTTGTTGGAATAATGAGGGGGGGGAGGGGGGGGGGTGAATCAGTATAATCACTTTTACCACTTTTAGCCACAATATATAAATGTCAAATTTATCAACAATATATCATGAGCATATAAACATAACCAACATCACATCAAGTACATAGTACACCAGAATTTACGTGGAAACCAAAATGGGAGAAAACCACTCAATGCTTTCTTACATATATCAAGAATACATTCATAGGAATCACTTCCAARYTATCCAKCACCAACTGGAAGGAGGCACCAACCTAAAGGAAGATACAACTCCCTGAATTCTCTGGATCCAACCAAAAGGAGGCTACAACCCCCTGATTCTCAAGATCCAACCTGAAGTAAGCTCCAACTCCTTGTGTTCTCCGACACCAACTGGAAGGAGGCTACAACCCCCTTTCCTTGCCCCATCCTGCCGCCGTGAAATATAAATGTAGACAAACTGTCACTACCACTATCACTTCCACTACCACTGCCACTGTCACTACCACTATCACTGTCACTGCAACTGTCACATCAACCTATCACTGATCAACCTTTCCATCCTATCACTGTCATCGATACTCAACCAGATCCTCTCACATGGATCATATACTAAGGACACCTCTCAAMTAGATYCCCAATATCACCAACACATGCCTCTATCAATCATGTACCAAGATCACCAACATACAATCAAAACATATGTGTCTCAACCATGTACCAAAGCATGTACTAAACCATCAACATGTACCATACCAAGCATCAATCGTGTACCACAACTATGTGCCAACACCATATCATGCATTAACTATGTATCTCACTACGCATCAATATCACCAAGGAATGCCTCATACATATACCAAAAATGTATCTCAAACAATGTTAATTGAAGACTTGAATGTTCAACTCCCTAGAGAAGAGGAAGTTGAGAAGTAGTATGAATCCTTCTTATTTGATGTCCAGAGTAAAAATATTCATAGGATGACAAACAAAAGGAAGAGAGGTAAGGATGTGAAGATTGATGTGCATGATCTAGTATAGGTAGTCCCAAATTGCATTATCTAAAATGGCCAATACAACAATGTACTCATTAATAGCTAAACATGTCACCTAAGATAATGTATGATGTCACCTATGTTTTAACTATTAAACATTCACTAATCATCAACAAGCTTCTTTCCAAAGCATTAGATCAACAAGCATCGAAAGAAACATACATAAAATGATTTTCAAAAGCTAACCCCTTTTTTATAAATGACTATCACAAAACCCTTTTCATTTCAACCCAACACCCACTACTAATCCACTCATAATGGTCTAGCAACAATGGAGCTCATGGGTCAAATCATGACAACAAAGGGACTGCCAAACAAGACTTTAGGAGGCACCCTATGTAAGGTTGAATATCTACACCTATCAACAAAAAATGATCATAACCAACACACAAATATGTGGGTAGGGTTATACCACAACCAAGACTATCATGTTGTTCATATCTGATATACACAATTGAGAAAAACTTTAACAATGTCAAGGGAAGGACAAAACAAGAGGGGAAATGGAGTTGGTGACAAAGCATGGAATATATAATATTTGAACCAAATATTCAATCCAAACAAGAGAAATGCTAGCCTAGGCATATAATCAAGCTATACATGGATTCATCCTTGCAACAATCCTTTCATAACAAAAATGCAGAAATTGGAGCCGATGTCAATGCCATCAATACATTCCCATAGATTGATTGGAACCAACCAAACAAGCAATGCAAGATGGGTAGAAAAACTGACTCATTGACAAATTAGACACAAAATAGTTAGGGTTTCAACTCATTACTAACTTTGATCAATAGGAAAGAAAATTACAAGTCAACTATACTAGACTATTCAACCATTATAACTCCCAACATTCCAAAGTAAAATGTAATGGACGCCCTAATTTACTTGTTTTTGCAAACCCTAATGGTTGTAGGTTAGGGTTTGCAAAAACAAGTAAATTAGTGGGAGAGAGGGTACGCCCTAGTAGGGGAAGACTCCCCTCAATGTATCAAACCAACTTCAAGCAAGAGATCTTCCAAAAGACGGAAATTCATGTTTCCCATGGCAATGATGTTATATCTCCAATGCAAAAAATAGATGACTAGTGCCTTTACTATTGGGTTTATGGAGTCAAATAAATGAACTATAGATGGTACTTCCTTGGGGGTGTAAATCCTCTTACTTCCCAAGGCAATTATCTCTAGTTAGGGTTTGAGAATGATGGGTGTAAATCCTCTTACTTCCTCAAAAAAACCCTTGCAACATCAATGAATTTTAAGCAATAAATGATGGAGACTAGAGTGGGGGTGTAAATACTCTTACTTCCCACTTATTTCATAGCACAAAAATCCTTGACTTGAAAAAATGATAGCATAAGAGTAAAAGACCATACCAAAA
>JASDQU010273382.1:2423-14737 GCA_032191745.1 Picea mariana
TCCACCTGTTCATGGTTCTTCCTTGTGGCTCTACATCGTGATTCATGGCCCGATGCCTTCAACCTATCAAAACACTCGAAAAACTAAACTATGCTTACCACAGGACACCTGCACACACATTCTCTGCCTGCAAAAAAAAATGTTTTGGCAATTTTCTATTTATCGTTCATAGATCGAATCCCCCATGCATCGGATTTTTAGATTCTTTAGCTTTGTAACTTGGCACGCTAATGCGTAATAGTAAGCATCAACACCTGTAAACTCTTAGGCACTATTTCTTTGACATCTACAAAATATTTGGCACCTGCAATCTCATGCACCTATCAGTTGTCTTTATTTTGTTCACGGGACATATTCCACAATCATGAATGTTTGAAGATTTTAACCTTAATGCTATCATAAAACTTTGATGAATCATTAGAAATGGAATTCAGCGATTGCGCTTGGCATAGTGTATCGACCTATAATTGATTTGTGACTTAACTCGTGGCTTGGAATTTCGTTTTATTCTCTGCTGAATAGTTTTTGATACTTGTGAATGCCTATCGATATTGAAGTGATTCCTTGAACATTGAAATCAAAAGGTGGAATCAGATACCCTAGTTTATGAGCAAAAATAAACACAAACCTCCAAGGCATATATCAACATGAAAGCAAAATCCCGCAAAGCCAAATCAACGAGCTCTTTGATGGGAACAATGATACTATGAGAAAACAAAAACCAGTGCAGAGCCAACAATCATAATCGTATTATTGTTCAAATAATGTTGGATTGCTTTGACCTCTTCTTGGAAATATTCCTTTATAAGTACACGCCGTAGCTTGATTTAACTTGTGACCTGGCTGTAAATTGACCTGTCGACTTGGCATACTGGTGACTCTCGCTATTTGCAAAACTAGTAGCTGCGCATGTATTTGTCAAAATTCTGCAAGGTACACTTATACAATTGAACAAACGACACCTGTAGATGAGGTGAAATAGGAATGGCGCTCAGTGCTGGGCTTTGTATGTTGTCATATGACTTGATTCTTGACTTAAATCATAGCATGTGAATTGAGACTTGGACCTGTGGGTCCATATACTTTTTGTTAAAAAGGAAAACCCGAGAGGTAGGTTAAGTAAAAGAAACAAATTGCAAATGCATATAGAGCTTGAAATATGAATAAACTTAGGCATAGGGAAAAAATCATAGGTTTGGATTAAGGGCTTAGGTCGCTTAGCAGACACCATTCCTGTTTTGATAATTTTTTATAAAAGCTCAATAAACACTAGGAACACATCCAAATCCAAAATCTCAGGCAGGATTTATCATTTTTTTATTTTGGAGGTCAATATGGCAGATACAAAGACCTTTTGGACAATGATGAGGTATATCAAGGTTTGGTATATCAAGGTTTGATGGAAGATCAGAGCTCATGAAAAATTTCCAAAAGATCAAAACTTTGACAAAATTTAATGTAAATATGCTCAAAACACTTTCAAATTTTAAAAGACAGATTTGAGTGCTAACACATAGTGGAATTATTGAAGGCCCAATAAATTCCTAACAGCACAGGGTAAGGACAATTATCATCAACTATTTCAATTACCTCAAAATTGGCAAACGTTCTTACTCCGTCGATGTCCACAGGGACATGTTCTAATCTACCAAAAGGGATTACAGCTTGTTGATTAGCCATCCTAAGCCTGATAGGGGAATTGATCAACTTCGGTTTTCCCATCAGTGCCCAAGTTTGTTTCATCATGACATTGACCTCCGACCCTAAGTCGNCCTGTGTCTACACCGGGAACTAGTTTCATGACCGCCTGGAAATGGCTATAAAAAGAAGTGCAGGCTCATTGTTTCAACAGGGAATTCACAGTAGAGTTATGCTGCTCAGATGTTTCTAAGCCCAGTCTTGGATCACCAGCTCATCAGCATCCTAAGCCTGATAGGGGAATTGATCAACTTCGGTTTTCCCATCAGTGCCCAAGTTTGTTTCATCATGACATTGACCTCCGACCCTAAGTCGAGGACTACATAATCTATCTCATACTCTCCTATTTGAGCATTCAAATGTAATTCCTTATTTTTCTTTCTCTTCTTACCGATTTGGTGTACTGACCTATTCAGTAAGGGGTGTATCTTTCCTAGCTCATATTGTCTGATTAAATTTTGTAACTCTTGTACAATGCTTTCATCCTGAATCAACTTAATGAAAGTATATAAAAATTCCATGATCTTTCTTACCTATTTTCCTTATTTTGGCAATGCAGACTGATCAAATTCTAGAGGCATGTCATATTCTCTCACTCTTGATCTTGTCTTTGATGAAGAGACTTGGTCTCTTCTGAATTCTTTTATGGCTTCCTCAAATATTTGTATTTCTTTCTTTGCATCAAAGGTTTGGGTTTTCTCTACAAATTTCCTAATTCCTTAATCTTCTGTAGTCTTCCCATGGGTCATTCTATCATCTTCTGCAATAGTGCCTCCTCTACTTATAATGGTGACTCTAGGATCTTCTCCATGAGGCTCAGCATATATCGGTTTCACTTGCGGGTTCTGCTGAGGTCCTCGTCTTTCTTGAAGCTTAGCTAGCAGCACAAGACAATCTTCTATAACATGGTCAAACGAGTTGTAGTAGCTGCAAGTGGTACAAGGGTTCTGGAAATCCCTTGCAAGGTGTCCTGGTTGTGCACAGTTATAACAGATGATCTGTCCTCAGCCTCGACCCATTCCTCCTCTTCATCCTCTTCCTCTGAATCCACTGCGAGGATTGAAGTTTCCTCTCCCAGGAGAGTTATACTACTTAGTTTCTCCTTCTTGTTGTACTTCGTCTTGAATCTTATATATGTCTCTCGACCTTTCATGCATGAGACCGTAAGCCCTACAATCCCTATCATCATTTCCTACTAACTTATGAAATGTACATTACAAATTTGTAGGTGTCTGAACATACATTTGCATGTAGTAACACTCACCAGGGTGATGTTTGTTTCTGCATACCTCGTACCAAGGTAAGGTGACTTGCTTCAAAGGGATCGGAGCTCCAGAATCCAAGTATTCATTGAATAGGGGACAATGTTCCTTGTCATGGACTTCTGATATGCATCTGACACACCATATGTCTTCTCTTTTATCTTTTCCCTTGTCTTTATTCATATCTTTGACCTGTAGATACAAACTAGTTAGTTGACTCAAGATCTGACTCATACCTGAGCTGGATTCTCCCATAAGGGGTGATTCTAACTTCATGGTGATCTCCAACGCCTCCACCTGCGAAGAAATCTTTTTTTGCATAGGGGAACTCTGATGTGTTGTAGAAGGGCAACAATGAACCATTCCTTGTTCTGCTCATCAAGGATTTAAAAATTCAATCGGCACATTAAGGTCTTGAATCTCTGATCGAATTCCCAAACATGTTCGGACACCTTCTTCTTGATCTCTTTTATCTCTACAATACATTGTGACTCCGACTTAGGTTTCTTGAACTCTGCAATCAGCATGTTCTTTATCTGATTCAGTGGATTAGGTTGTGCAAGTCCTTGGACAAGCTTCATGTACCAACTCAGCGCGCGATCCCTTAGAGTAGTACTAAAATGGATTCTTTTCACAGCTTCATCAGTGTCATTTTTAATATTCCATATAGCTTCACATAAGAAACAATGCTAATCAAGATCTTCATATCCATCTCCCCTAAAGATAGGAAGCCTCATCTCATCTGCCATAGATCTTCCTAGGGTTCCTGACTGAATATGTGGTGGATTACTATTGACAGTTCTCTGGACACTCTAGTGGTTGGGATTACTCTGGTTTCTTAATACTACTGAATCAACATGAGGGATAATAGTACTTACTTTGATGGTCTACGCAGTTTATGAGGTTTCAAGTTCTCCCCAGTGAAGCTCTTCCTCTTTCCCTTCCTCTGTCCCAACAGGTTCTGAATGCTCCCCATCTGTCAGTTCTGGCTCTTCTCCACTGTAGAAACCCTCTTCCCTATGGTTCTGCTTAAACAGGTTTGCAAGGTGAAGTTCTTGGAACACTCTCCCACTGTGCGTATGTCCAGCTTTTTTGTCGATGTCGTTGTACGAATTTTTGAACATTAGCCTTTCTAGATCCAACCAATCTACTATATCTTCAATATGTTCTTCTCATGCAATAACATCTTGAGTCTCAACTTTAGGAATTGTAAAAAATTTCCTCTGCGTCCCTTGAAGAAGTGTCTCTCATCTTGGTTGTATGATTCTACTCCATCAACAACAAACTCAGTGATGTACCCTCCAATGGTGCTATCAAACCAATGATCTATTGCTCATGATACAACGTTATCAACTCTTTTGACCTTCTTGATCAGCTCCAACTTCCAAACCACAGGAGGTCTAGGTCGGATCTCAAACTGGGTATCTGCTAATATAGCTAGCCGCTCATACAACTCCTGATGGATTCCCCTAAAGAAAAATTTGTGTATATCAATAAAGATATATTTCTCCAACCAATCCTCTGAACTAAGATTAGGGTTCTTGTTTAGGGCTTCAGCGAAGTCCTTTTCTTTATCCTCTATCCACTTTTGAGTCTCCATCTTCGATGGAAACCACCTTGACATCCCCTCAAGAAGATTCTTGTCCCGGCAACAAAACCATTTGTTGGAACAGGGGCAGACCCAGGGTTCACCTCCAAGAGTGCACCAACAAGCCCTAGCTACTGGCCTTTTTGGCAGCACATGTGAAGCAGATGTAGTCTCACCCGAAGCAGTTATGAGGGGGTTGCAGGACATAGATGTCTACAACCAAGGGAAATATCAAGTGGATCTAATACATAACAGTACAATATGCATAAATCACTTATCAACTTAGCTCTATTCTGCACATCTACTTATCAGATCTAAATATTAATACAATCATAGTATATCAATGACACAGATAAAATACCAATCACACACGACACAAAATATACGTGGTTCACCCTCTCTCTAGGGCTACATCCACAAAATTGTGCTATAATATATTAAGGTAAAACATATAGTTCTTTTCTACGCTCTTAGCTAGCAGATCTTCTTTCTTCTCCTCTCTTTCTCTCCCCTCCCTGCACACCCAGCTGCAGGGTTGATCTTTGCACCCAACTGAAGATCTTACAATACTAGAAGGCTCTCGTACTTAGCACTTCTTTCTCACACACTACTTCTTTCTTTATCACACAACGACAAGACAATAACAATAATCATAACACCAACCCAACCCAAGTCCTTTAGACCTCTATTTATATATTACAATAGTTCACTGATATCCTTAGGCCGAAAACCTAGGTGTCCAAAACCCTAGATACCAAAACCCTAGGTGTCTAAAACCCTAGGTCAACTTGACCCATATTTTCAAGGCTTTGCCAGCCTGTCTTTCCTTACTTCTCGCACGGTACTTCAAATCATCCAACGGTGGCTTTTTCCACTTGTTGAGTTGTCCACGATCATTTTTTTTGCTTATCTATCATCCCCGATCTCCTCATCCAATGGCTTACTTTGCTCTGTCTTTTCTGCTCTTTTGCTCACTTCGACCCAGTAACAGCCACTGTGTCTTCCACGAAGTTCTCATTCTCCCTTTTCTTCCTTGATCTTCGCTTGCTTCCATAACCAAGGGCCAACAAGCCATCACACAGAGAATGAAGAAGGTGATTTGAAGCTAAGAACGAGCCTTTTGGCATATCAAACAGAGATGTGAGTCTGTTGCGTGAAGCAGGAAAGCTACATACAAAATATCCAATCGAAAATAAAAATTATAAACACATAAAGAAGGCACAAACAAGTAGTACGTGGATAATAAAAAGTTCTTAAACAAATTAGTTTTGTTTAGTAATATGTTAAGAAAGTTCCCAGATAGTTCGAATGAGGTTATAAAACTACTTAACTAAAGGAACCATCCACTAAATGAGATAAAAGAAGCAATGCCCAGCATGTGCAAGAGGGGAATTTTTCTGAAGAAGATAATTTTAGGAGAAAATTTATAGAAATAAAATTCTAAGAGAGAACTTTGGTAGAAAATTTAGAGAGAGGTATGCTTGGAGTGTTGTGAGGTCTGCTTCATTTCATTCTTCCTTTACATAACCAGCATGGATTGACAGAATCGTTGGCAGTAGGGGGTCTTGCGAAGCAACAATAAGGATAAAGCAAGAATGAGCTTGTTGGCCTTCATAAGGTGAATGTTTACTTGTTAGTTTGTTGTATTCAAGCTCGATTTTATTCGGCGCTAATTGGTTTCTATATGCAATTTTTCTCCTTGTGATTCGCCTTCATTTCTCCGTTCCACTTATGGCTCAACTTTCCTTTTTTCTTTTCGCGATTGGTGTTTCTATTGTAACATTGCTCTAGAGGGGCTAAAGATCATATACATATCCCTAGTCTATGTGGAGACTTGTAGGTTTTGAAAATTCAGGAGTTTGTATGGGAAGCATTTTAAATGAAAATCAGTTTTTTTTCCACTCTAAAACTATCTCTTTGATTATTTCTTTAAAATCCTCAATTTTCCTTATCTTCTTTTAATACAACATTAAATATAGAAATAAAAACAAATACAAACAAAACATGTTTATTTTGTAAATAACCATGTGTATAAAGTTTTATTTATTAGCTTGTTAATATGTATAAACTTTTATTTTTGCTTACTTTACTATTTTGATTTTATTATTTTTTATTTATTTACATCCTAACTTCTAAAGGAAAATATGAAAAAATATTATATCATTAAAATGTTACTCTCTTATAGTCTTCAAACTAATGTTTATTTATTTAACTTTTCTTTTAATTAGATCACTTTAAAACTAACATATTATATTAACTTTTTATAGCTTTTGGTTAATCTTGCTTTAGTTATTGTTAAAATAAATACAAGACATTTTCCTTTTTCATTTTTGTTATTTACATTTTTTTTATTTAATTTTGTTACTCCAAATGTATAAAACCCCACATACAAGTAATTAAATTGTAAAATAGCATAAAAATCACAAATTAAATAAAAATCAAATATTACTAAAAGTAAAATTACAAGGCAAAGAAATTCATGCTTGGACTATAGGTTAGGGGAAAATGGGCCTGGAGTTCAATGTAATTTCTTGTATGGGGATTTAAGCCTAGGGTAATATTCCTGTCTCTTCTCACCTATCCCTGTGGGAGGTTGAAATCGTTGGTGTTGGGGACTCTCTAGTCCCTAGGCATCAACAAGGTTGTTGATACAGGTGTATGTGATAGATTTTATAGTGACAGGTGACACAGTGATAGATTGGATACAGTGACAACTTGATAGAAATGGAGATAGTGACAATGAAACTGGAAGAAGTTCTTTAGTAGTTTGCGAGTTGCATAGAAGAGAGTTGGGAACATCTGTGAGTTATAGTAAAGAGAGTCACGGACATCTGCGTGTTGCACCATAGATAGGTCATGGATCTGTAGCAAACATTTGAAGAATATTGGTACGGGTTGTGATAGATTTTCAGTGACATTTGTGATAGTGACAGAGTTGTGGTAGTGACAGTTGTGATAGTGACAAAGTTGTGGCAATGACACTGACAGAGTAGTTGCATTGACAGTGATTTGGCATTTATATTTCAGGGCGGTTGGATGGGGAAAGTATAGGTGGTTGTAACCACCTTCCGGTTGTATCCGAAGAACTCATGGGGTTGTATCATCCTCTTGGTTGGAGCCAGAGAGTTACAAAGTTGAAGCTTCCTTCAAGTTGGATCCTAAGAAACTAGGGGGTTGGAGCCTCCTTTCAGTTGGAGATGGAGAATTGGAAGTTGGTGCTTATTTGAATTTAATTCTTTGAAATATAGGAAAAGCATTATGTGGTTTTCTCCCGCATTGGGTTTCCACGTAAATATTGGTGTACTATTCATTGTGTGGATGTGTTTATCATTGTTTATTATGCACTAAGAGATGCTAATGTTTATGATGCAATAATATATTGATGATGAACTGATGAACATTGTTGAATAAGATAAAGGAATATAAACTGTGGTTAAAATAAGTATAGATTGCTCATTAGTGATTCACCCCCAGTAATCTCACATTAAGTTATTTTCTTGACATTATAATCCAATTTCAAGTTAAATGAAAAGCAAAAAATTACCAACTTTTTGGAAGATTTATTCTAGTTTTTGTTAATGTATGGGAATTTTCCTTCGTATGCTAGAATGATTGTAAGAATGTTTATTTATGACAGACTTTTCTTGTGAATTCACGATTTATTCTTATAGACTTTTCTTGTGAATTCATGATTTATTCTTATTGTTTCTTTCCAATGGTTGATAACTTGTGAATGTGATACTATAATTAATAAATTAAATATAGGCTTACCTTGTTTTCCTTGTTTCTGTTATATATTTTTGTTATGAAAAAAAAATAAAATATTTATTTTAATAATAGTCATAACTATTAGTTTTATATTTTGTCTTTGTTCTTGAAATCCTAGCTAGGTGCTTATAATTTTAGTATTTCATTTTTTGATCATAATTGCATATGGGATTTAGAATTTAATAACCCAAACAAAAATCTAAAATTCGTAGTAGGGCCAAAAACCAGAAGAGTTTGCTATCTCAAATGACAAAGAGTATTATTGGACCTTATATTCGGGTAAACTCTCATAGTTGATGACAAACATTTATCCATGTCAACAAAAATACACCACTCGAAACCTTTCTTTAAAAAAATATAGGAGTTTTCCATAGATCAACCATAATGTAGACACTGGGCAATTTTCACCCCTCAATATGGAGGTGTGAATGTAAACAAGATAGTAAGGGCTTTCAATTATTTAATTTAATATCTTATGGAAAACATATTTCTATAGTCTTTGCCAATTGAAAAGAGGAGATACAAATAAGAAGTATGTACATGGCATATGGACTTTGATTATAGGCATGGAGCACAATGTCTAGTGGTGTATGAGGGCATGTGGGTTTTGACTATGGGCATAGCATAGGGATTGTTGTTGATTTAGAGGAATTGTTGACGTGTTAAATATTGTAACAATGAATGAAGATATGGAACAATCTTAGAAGGTTTGAATTTCTATAAAATCCCATCTATAGTGGAAGATAATAAAACACTAGTATTTAGTTTGCAGTGTGGAAATACCAATTCCATAAATCCGTCATTGACCATAGTGAATTTGCTTTCTACGCTATTTTTTATTTTTTGAGGACTATGGGCTCTAAGATAACTTGGCACTTATCAGGAACATAACCCACGCTCTTTACAAGTCACAACTAAATTCAGCAGTAGAAGTGAACATTGATTTCAACACACCAAGTATAAACTTAACATCAATGAAACACATTTAGCATTGAAACCTAGATGATAATGATGAATGCACTAATAGTGTAGTTCCCTTAATGAAAAAAAAATTACTACATGAAAATAAAACTAGTAAACATGCAATGAAAATTGCAACACAAACATGCATGATGATTTAGGAGAATTCCTTATATTCTTTTGTGGTAGCATAAAAATAAGCATTCTTTTGAAATCACTAGTGATCAATTTTTTGTCATTTATATATTCATACAAAAAATGTTGTCTTTTAAGGTTAGTTATCTTATAGTGTATCAATAGATAAAAACATGGAAATAACAATTATTTAATGGGTTGATTGCATTCTTTGAGGGGAATTAGTGTAACTAAGAAAACAAATATTGTATAAAGAGCACATTAGTGGAAACTTTTTATCCCAATGTTGGAGTATATTTATATTTGTGATCTTGGGAGTTGTTTTGAGATTTGACGGCTTAAAATTATACTATTATTATTTTGTCCATTTTTTCCATGCAATAAGTGTTACAACAAATTTTACCTCACCCCATGCAACTTGCTTGGATGGAATTTCCATTTCTCTATGCAGACTTAAAGTTCCTTTTTGTACCTTCCAGAGCCAGAAAAACACATTTTTCCACATATACATGCCCTGTCAGTTAGACAACAAGTGTATACACATGTTGCTCCACTACAACCCACATACATCGGGTTTAGTGCACAAAATTAAAATTTTTATTGGGTTTCCATGTCATGTCATGAGATCCATGATCCTTGACCTTCCATATATTGAAAATGCTCTAACTCGGCCCTTCAGTTTCATTTGAAGGCTATAAATTGAACCATATCCAAGCCTTGATAGAAAAAATCAACTTTGAGAGCAAAGACACTCTGGGGAAATTTCACTTCATATTGAGTCTACATCCCTTTTTCCTTGAAATTCTGAACCCCTTGTTCAACACCCAAGCTCTTCCTTCTTTGTGATGGAGAACCTCATTGCCTCCTTTATATGAGCTTTCATTTGGTGGAAGATTGAAGTGGTGGAGGCCCAACTAGAGGGACTTAGTTTCTCAATTTTTATATGTGTCGTTATAGAAGTTTGTCACCTATATACTTTTGCTAATTATTTTAATAGAAATACACTTTTCTTGTCCAATTGATATCTTGCAAATATTCGAATTATTATTCCATGGGAATATTTGTCATGTATGTTAATGGACTAGGCTCTTGGCCTTGTCTAGTTAGAATTTCATTTATATAGCATACTTGGGATTATAGTTGATTTATATGTGTCATTCTGCCTATTGTGGTTTACCTCATGCCATAGAGATATTTTCCTCGTAACAGAATTGGTGACCATACTAGGGAGTGATCTTGTTTTTTGGCGTTTAGACTATTTTCTCCTTGGTTTTCTCTCTGTTAGCTTGAGTTTCCTTATCGCCTAATTGCTTAGCATCCTATTTTTACTTTGCATATGTGTTTCTTGTCTTAACCCTTTCCTAAGCAGTGTTTTACTAGGTATATGCAGTTTTTCCCTTGAAAGACGCATACATACGTGAGTTGTCCTCCTTTAGGGTGCGTACATACGTGTGTTTTTCTCAAGCAGTCGTGTACATCATTTCTTTAGTCTTACTGACTAATTTTGGTGTTTGTTGGGTGAGTTTGTTTGGTTGTCAAGTCTTCTTCGGTCTCTATCCTGACTATTAAGTGCTTACAAAGTGATAGGAAGCCTTCTTATTGTTAAATTTTTAGGTGGTATTCTTTCTTGTCATCATTTTCATTGGTTTTCCTTGCACATTGATCTGAGTTTTTTCGTCTCAGTATCTTTCTTGGATTGTCTCTTTTTTCTTGGAGTAGGGTCTACATGAGAAGTTTCTATTTATTCCTTACATTTTATTTTCTTTATATCGAAAATAAAAAAAACATTTACTCATTTTTCATTATGGAATTTTCTCTTTTGAATACTTTGCATTGATTTTGACACATGTGGAGAAATTCCATTTCATTGAAATTGTAGAGATTGCATTGGAAAATTTGCATTTAGAAGCATACCATCTCTTTGAAATTCAAGATTAGTACTTAGCAGTGTTTTTATATTTGTTTATTTTATATGTTGAGTCGTAATACCATCAGTTTCACGACCCCACCTCTTGAGTAAGAAGAAGCCATTAAAATTTACATTGATTAATTAAAATTGATTAGAAACGATTTTATTTTTCAATGTACACAAACAAGTATAGGACATAGGGACTTGGAATAGGATTTTGTGAGTAAAATTCTCCAATTATAT
Organism: Picea mariana; assembly: GCA_032191745.1. Classification (NCBI taxonomy): domain Eukaryota; kingdom Viridiplantae; phylum Streptophyta; class Pinopsida; order Pinales; family Pinaceae; genus Picea; species Picea mariana. The sequence goes on from JASDQU010273382.1 coordinate 13,987, forward strand.
TAAACTAAACATATGTGTCTGACCTGGGAGTGCTGAAACCCATTATGTAATTAGTGACTTCATGAGGCTCCGCTCACACCAGAGTTAAGTACGAGGTCGCACGAAGTTGGTTACAGAGATAGCCCTCTAATACCTTCTTAGTGTCAAAGATATTTCTGGGATTCTATTCGTATTTGGGGGACTTTCTAGTACCTTTTCCTTCGAGAGAGGAAGTGCTTTCAATATTTCAGGGTTGGTTACCCTGCCCATATGGCAGACCAGACTTACGAATGTTCTCCTACGCATTAGTTATATTTTTGTAGCTCTAGTTGATTGACATAGGTAGCCACATAGGTTACTTGTAAGGGTTATTCTGCAAGTACCCTGAATCAGATAAGGGTTGGACAACACACAACCTTTATGGAGGATTACCTCTCCAGGGGGATCTGACTAACTGCAATGTTAAGCCCATGAGGGACCTTATAACTGATTCTGATACCTCCAATCCTTTGAAGGGATTCTCAAGCCCCTCTTGGGTGAGACATACCTACTCTAGTGAGGGAGGCACCTTTTCAGCCACTGTATCTTGTTTGTGTGCATTGGCACTGTTGCTTTATCTTGGTGTGCTCTATGACTATTAGTTATCCCTAAGATTTGGTTTTATATCTCAATTCTTGAGTTATCATGGAGAAATACCATCCTCCTCGCAGGTCTCATCATTTGTTGAATTTACCATCGCATCTTGAATCGTTACTGAAGTTTCCTTGTAAAA
>JASDQU010273383.1:0-10107 GCA_032191745.1 Picea mariana
TGATTTAAGTTATTATAATCATAGTTAGTGTCTTGTAAATATATAACAGTTAGTAGTTCATAGTTAGATTAGTATAATTAAGTTAAGTTTGTTTTATTAGTTTCTAGTTTCCTCTAATTTAGTTTGATTTCTTTTATTTAGTTAGTTAGTTTGTTTTAGTGTGTTTTATTAGTTTTTAGTTTCCTTTGTATAGATCACTTAACTTAGATCAACTTTTCTCTTTGGTTTCCTTACGAGACCTTAGAGCGGCCAACGGAGCCGTTAAACTCGTTAGGGTGGTCCATACCAAATGGCTTGGGTTATTTAGACAACCCCGGACCGGTTCCACTCTCCTAGTTGATGGACGGTCATTTTCGCCCGTCAACAGTACCTTATGCCGATCATACCATTTTATCATAAAATTCTTCAAAAAGCTCCTTCAAAAGATGAAAAACACATATGTACATGTGGCCAAAGTGTATAATAATCATCATAAAAGTGATCATATCTCGGGCCCAACATTACCCCCACACCTAATATTTTTTAGGTCCCACTGCAAACAAAAAGAAATTTCCCTTATGACTAAACTTGCGAGGGAGGGGGTGGATTAGATTTAGAAGCTTCTCCCTCTTGCCTGGGGGATTTTGACTTAGGATTTTCATGGTGTTTCAATTTCACCCAGAGACTATTATTGGTGGCAGTTAATATCATCAACCTAACACTGTAGAGAATTCATCTTGGCTTGTAGGACAACGTTATCATGGCGTAAATGACAATTCAATGTTTCATGCTCTCTAAATTTAAACTGGAGGGTTTGGAGCTTTTAGAGGCTATTGATGACATGTGAGGAAGCCTTGAGATGTATATTATACCCTTGATCCTTTAAACCATGCAAAACAACAATTTTACCTCTGCAAAATTAGTTCCAAAAGTGACTTCCCATAAGCGCAACAATTCCGGCCTGACAAACTTGTGAAAAATAGGTATCCAAGTGACACTTGTAACTACAAGACAGTAACACCTGTGTAAAAACTGAGAGATTTTTTGTTTTTGAATATGTCCTTGATAAAAACCTCTCTTGGTTTTCAAAAATTCACTTTCGGTTGTTAGGAAAACACACCAATAAAACATGACTAAAACAGGAAAAACAAAGTGTTTTATTTCCTGAAAAACTAGGCCTCTAAGAGAATTGAATATATAAAAATCCATAATGTATATTTAGAAACTAAGAGAGTTTATTGTTTTTTAATATGTCCTTGATAAAAACCTCTCTTGTTTTTCAAAAATTAATTCCCTGTTATTAGGAAAACACAAAAAGAAGATATGACTATAACAGGAAAAAAACAGTGTTTTATTTTTTGAAAGCATAGGCCTCTAAGATGATAGAATATATCCCAAACCATAAAGTATATTCAAAACTTGAGAGAGGTTATTGTATTTTGGTATGTTATGAACAAAAACATCCTCCAAGTTTCAAAATTGCTTTCCCATTTGTTCAGAATCCTAGCTTGAAGTTGGCTACTCAAAACTTGCAGAAGCGCAACGTGCTCTTAGCAGAAACGCAACGTGGTCTTTGATAGGGATTTTGGAGGCCTTCCCAGAGGAATTTTGGGCTGAAAGTGGCATGGGTGGAAATTTTATGATTTATGCTATGCAACGGAACCATCAAGCACTGCAAATGCCTTCTCCAAACCTCTGAAAAACTAACTTCGAGTCAAGCTGTCCAAATGTGCAGAAACCCTCCTATAGTGACTGTATTTGGGGGATTTCTATAAAACAATAACACCTGTGCATAAAATGAAGGAGGTATTTGTTTCTTGGTCTATTATTGACAAAAACCTCTTTCACTTTTGTCAAATTCATCTTCCTTAATTCAAAAACCAATTTTTAAGTAAAACTTTGACCAATACAATCATTTGAAAATTTATGACAAGGAAGGATGACATGACCATGATGAGAATTTATGACCTTGTATGAGTGGAGGGAGTAGTAATGACACCTAGATACACCAATGACAATTTTACAACCAAGATATGTCAAATTTTATTTGATAAGTTTATTTTGAAAATATAACAATTTGACCTAATAACCCTATCAATCACATGAAAGAGTAAATTTGATCACTGGTGACTGACAGAACTGACAGATACTAACAAAAGTCTTGGTTTGTACTGGTAGACATGGTGAATAGGATAATTTTTATTTTCTGTCATTAATATGTAACAATTCAAACAATTGATCCTCTTTTCATAATCTTGGAATACAGATGACAGTAAGTATTTAGCAGTTGTAATCGCTCTGTATTTGTCACAAAGAGTAGTTAAGTATAAACAGTCTTCTATAGAATAAACATAAAAATACACAGGAGATTATAAAACACACAATGATGTCAGCAGTATATAATTTAGCATACCAATACAAACAATTGTTGATATAATATCCCGAGACTTTGTAAAAAGACAGTATGACATAATTTTGACAGAAATCCTACTTCCTCTTCTCATGGGTTTGCTATACAAATGGGAAATGCTTAGCATTTTTAGCTCAGGAAAAATCCCCCCAGACCGAAGATATGGCACTTCCTCGTGCCATGAATTAGCAATAGGATTCTTGGTCTTTTTTCCCGATGAGGCTATAGAGATATCAACAAGTTTCTCCAATAAAGGAATAGATTGAGCATGAGGATTTGGGTGGAGTAACAATTCCTAGATCAAGAGTATTCTTGCTAGTCTTGATTGTAAGATGAGGGTTTGCAAATTGGTAAATGAACTCATCCCACATTTTCTCCTGTTTTTCTAACTCGGCTAAGACAAGTAGTTTGATAAGGCTGTGGTGAAATAGGTTTTTATGGGGATTGGTTACATCCTTCCTCACTTGGGAAGACATATTCTCTAGACTCTTCAAGAAGTAAAAGGGAAAGTTACAATGGCTTATTGAACTAAAAGTGAGCTAATAATCGAAATGGACAGGCTTTAAAAATGGAATATCTACCTTCACATGTAATCAATCTGGTGATGATTATGAGAGGGTTGATTAGCTCCTATTTTATCCACTCCTTGGAGTATCCCTTAGCTCCAAAGATGTTTTGAAACTCAGTTTTGAAAAACCTATTATAGCTTGCTCTTGGCAACTGGTGGTGTTTAAATCAGCGGTCTCCAACTCTTGGGAGCTTTGTGGCTGAGACAATTGATTCCTTAGAGGCCACGAACATAGTGAATAGGAGTTGAGGCAGGCTAAGAGTGTTCCATTGTTGTTGATTTTGCCACCATGCTCACTCAATCCACTTGCATAGAACATGGAATGTCAAACCCACAATAAACAACATGTAAAAAAAAAAGTAGTGTCAAACCTACAATGAACAACCTGTAACAAAAATAAACCAACAGAGTGGTCTGTTAAGAACATATACAACAATTTATAGCACACATGAGTTTAGCACTTCAAGATAAAATGACTGTTGATGTAATAACCTGTATCATGAAAATAATACAAAATGTTTACAAAGATTTACTTATTTAGGCAATGATCATTTGTCAACTCATGAACCCCTCCCCCACACCTAAGTATTGTGACACCTCACAATCAAAAGTATAGGAAACCAGTCAGTATCCCCCAATAGCCGAAGATTTATAGTATGTCAAGTGTAAAGATAAAATTTTACAGATTGGTCTGACGAAACGGTCAGAAGATGGCCCCACCTATAGGATAAGAGATCCTATATATATATAAGAAGAGGTAGGCAAGAGAGTTTCAATATAGTCTCAGAGTTAGTTCCCAATGACAATTTTATGGAGTTCATTAACCTTAGATTAACCATACATACTTCATGTCAGCTTTATCTGCAAGTAATGTCGTACATCAGGACAAGTTTAAATTTATTTTTTATTTTTGGCAGATTACCATCCTCGCTAGGTAGAATGCCCCGCTGCCAGCAAGCCTGTTCAGTACTCCGGTATGTTTACCTAGTCATACCATAGGCTAGTACCCACTGCCAGCAGACCTGTTCAGTATCCCAACGGGTTAGCCTCTTAAACCCTCAGAGACTGGCCCTCCATCCTTTAAGATTTTAGTATAAGATTGCTTATGCAATAATATTGGGGAACAGCTCTGAAAGTAACTTTCTCTTTCTCTTTTTTTTTTCAATTGGGATGGTATTTATGTTAGAGGATGACTTTCCGTTATATTACTTAGTGATTGTCCCGATGTATGGGGTACTTAAGTGGACGTGGACTATCTAAAGATATGATATAATCAAGCTATTTAGTGTGTATTGGATGGTACCATTGAGAAAGAACAGAAAGGTATCTCTAGGCTCAACTTACTTTATTCTTTTGTAAGTTATTGTGATGTTTCCATGACTAACCGCTAATTAGACCTCCTTGTTACTCTTTGATAAAGACACTTGACTCACTTACTCAGGTTTCTTGGAAAAACTGTATGAGAGACCTCTAGGTTTGATAGTTATGGTATCACTTCCTTATACAGTGGTGAAGAGTTTCAAGAGCAACTGCTATTTAAGATGCCTTGAGAAAAAGAAGATGAAAGTCTTTGAAAAAATATGGCTAATTACATCAAGTCATTATTCATTTGATGCTTAGCAGACAACAAGGTTCAAGTATAGCAATGTTTTGAAGAAAATTTCTTCTTTTATATCTCCTTGAATCTGTCTTCTCCTGGTGAAATAAATACCTACAGAGATCTCTAAAACTATTTACAAAAACCACACTCTAAAATATAATAAACTAATGAGATCAATGAGATCAAGTCATAGGAACATGTATCTCATAGTTCTTAAAAAAAATGTAAAATGAGGCTGCATTAGACTCTAAGCTAAACTAATAACATGCATCTTTTATTTACTATCCTACCCTACCTAAAAAGAAAGGGAAAATCTTTATTCAAGTGTAAGAACTCTTCCAATGTAACCATGTGTGGAGCAAGATAAGAAACATACTCATATCCATGTATGAAAAAGTTACCACAATGATTACTTGGATATGAAGAACCAACCAACCTACTTGCTTGGGCATCAAAAGGTGTTGAAGAAGAGAATAGTATTGTGGCCTGATGACCTCTCGAAACCAAATTTCAATGTAATCTTGATGTTCATCAACAATAATTTCTATGCTCTCCTTCATCATGCTATGCAGATCCTCTTCTTTTGGATGATTGATTTCTGAAGTACATAAAGGATCTGTTGAGATGGATGTTGAGAACTCCTCAATCTCAGGTCTTAGTGATTGCTCTCCACCAGAGGTAGTCCATAGGTTTTCAACTTCCTTCACAGTTTGGAAAGGAAGATCTTTTTGTAGCTCATAGGACCTTGTTTCTTCTAATATTTCTGGAGAGGTAGATACACTTTTGGCTGCTGCCAAAATATGTTCTTCTTGAAAAGAAGAAATCATGGTTGTTGCTAGGATTTGAGAGAGTTCTTCCAAACTAATGTTCATCTTCGAATTCATTCTCCTGGTGGTGGTTAGGAAACAAAGGTTGTGTTGTTTGATTCTGTAGAGGGCTCGAGTGGTCTTGCCTCATGTCCCACTATTATTGATTCTTCGACTTTTGTTCTATAGTGCTCCCTGCGTTAGTCTCTTCAAAGACTACTTTATCTCTTTGAGTTGAGCTAGCCACTATTTTTCGGTATCGATCTGTGGATTTTATAAGTGGAACGTTCCTTCCCCCAAAAAGATCGGAAGGAACCTTGGTTGAAAGGTATGATTTAGTTTTAATGTATCTCCCTTTTGGATCTCTATGTCTATTCATGAAAGAAAGCAAAAGAAAAAGCTACCATTTGGTTTCTAGGTCTATTCATAAAAAAAAAAACAAAAGGAAAAACTACAGTTGGGTTTAGGGGAGCTTGCAATAGCAGATGCGCAGGTTCTTACCTCTCATCTGAAAGTTCCCTCGCCACCAATCTAATGCTAAGGTCTAGGAATGATCTATTTCCTAACTACTTCTTACCTTGAGACAACTCCCCGACAACGGCGCCAAAAATGATGGGTGTTATATATGCACTAAAAACATAGTAAAAAACCCTCAATTAAATTGTTAACCTGGGGTAAGTAAACTTAGAGTTGTAGCAAAATATATGCCAAAGGTAGAAGGGATCGTAGGAGTATAGTCTAACTAAGGAAGGAAGTTATCTAAGGCTAATCTACTCAAGCAAACCTATCTAATGAGAAAACCCTACTAAGCAATTTGAAACTAGGTAACCTAAGTACTTTTGGGCCAAGGGTCAATGGATAGTTCCTAAGAAAGCAAGTAAAACCCTATGTAAAGCAAACTAGTTCAACAATAAGAAATAAACAACTATCTAAGCATACCAATAAGCAAATGAAAAAAACAAACTATTTTAACTTGCCAACCTACATTCAATGAGAAACTGCCCTATGAAAGAAAATAAATAAACAAGTAAACAAAGACACCTATCTAACCTATTAAAGCAAATAGACAAGCAAGAAAAGACACCTAACTAACCTACTAAAGCAAAAGACAAGTAAGCAAAGGCAACTAACTACTGCAAGTAAAACTTCTCATTGAACAACTATCTAGCCTAAGAGGCAAGTGAACTAAATGCCTAATGCAAAACTATTTCTATTGCGTGAAAGGAAATCTAAATAATCAATGCAATGCATGAAAGGAAATCTATTCTATTGAAAGAAAGAAAGATTAACAACTAATTCTTAATCTATGATAAGCAAACTACTATCTAATCTATCAAAGCAAAGTCTATCTATCCTACAACAGCAATAAAACTACTTTTTTTAAACTATGAAAGAAAGAAACTATCTCTTCTAATCTACAAAGACATGAAACTATATTTAACCTACGAAAGCAAGAAACTATCTTTAATCCTATGACAATTCAAGTATAATGCTAGTGGTTGTGTGAATGTTAAATACCCTGCATATTCATATATTAACCATCAACAACATAACAAGATCATCATTATACTTCTACACTACATAAGCAAAATTCATACTTAAACTCGAGCTATTAATCTAAAAAATACAATTGCAATCTAATTCTAGGAAGGAAATTACATCAAATGAAAACTATGTTATATCTACTCTAACAAGTCAAATTGCAATAAAGAAATGACTAAAAACAGAAATTAAAGCATGACATTTAAAAAGTAAACTAACAACTACATTAATCAACAACTAATTGAACAAGATCTATATAAAAATGAGATAAGCAAGCTATGATTAAAAACTAAAATTGACTCTATCCATCCATCAAACCCTTGTCGAAGAAAGCTCAAATAAAAACTCTGTTCTATTCTAAGTAAAACTCTGTTTTAAATTGGATTCTAAAATCATAAATAAAAGCACAATCTACTATCTAATTACACATGGGGTTAGTATAGGGATTTGCAAATCCATTCCTAATCTACGAGATTAATGCATACTAACACACTCCATCATTCTAACCTGCAAAAGAGAATCAAAACAATTTAAACTACAACAACAAACTAATTAATAAACTGATAATGCATGTATAGGAAATAAAGAGACAAATAAATCATAAAATGCATGAACAACACACAGAGAGTTACCAGACTACTGGTGGGAGCCCCAGCAAGTCGTGGTTACTCTCTGAAAGGACACCACGAACTCAACAGGTCGAATTCACCATAAAAACCAAAAAACGCAGTTCTGGCATAATCTGGCAATGTAAAATATCAAAACAGAGAAAAAACGAATTTATCTCTAATACACTGGCTTTTCTACTTGGTTAACAATCTTTTGATCATCCTAGTGGTATTTATAATGTTTACAGGCCAAGTGGTCGACCACACGAGGGTCGAACCATTTCTAAATTTGGAAAATTACAATAAATGATGCCCTAACTGATAAAACAGAGTGAGACAATAATCGCCCACTTGAACAACTGGAACTAAGTTGTCGGAAGCTTAGTAGCTGGAGGAGGAAAGGATAAACAAAACCCATGTGCCTAATTTGTCCATCACTGGCCGCCAATACCATAACCGCCAACTCGCCTTCAATTTCTGTGCAATACGGAGCGCTGGACAGAGTGCTGGATCGAGTGCTGGAATGAGTGCTGGAACTAGAAACGTAGTGCATTTTTCCCTGAAACACCAAAAAAACATGAATTAGCTCTTGGAAACCATAAAACATGATGAATTATACTTGATACAATCATTAAACACGAATTACACGTACCTTATGCTGATCATACCATTTTATCATAAAATTCTTCAAAAAACTCCTTCAAAAGATGAAAAACACATATGTACATGTGGCAAAAGTGTATAATAATCATCATAAAAGTGATCATATCTCAGGCCCAACATCTACCAACTCTTTTGAATCGCTCTTTATTCTTGATTACATACATACGAGGATCAATAAGATTGAATCCTCCATACTTAGGAAAATCCACACTAAACCAACTAATTTATTAAATAATCCATTTACATGATAATTAGGAAAAATAAACCCCATCCTTCTATAATCATACAAACTTAGGAAAAATGCAATAATTTCATTAAGGGAACCCACTCCCTTTGGTAAATTTCAAAACCCCCTTTAGGGTTTGTTCAACAATGTTGACTTTCAGAACTATTGATCTGGATTATTTTTGGCATGAAATGAGAGCATAGATATAATAAAGAAATGTACAAAGATATCTCGAATATCTAATAATATAACATAAATGTATTAGAGATGCAACCATAAACACAGAGATACAATAATACACAATTTTCTATTAATGAGCGAATATGTACAAAGACTGTAAAAATACAGAGTGAATGACTCACTAGAATGATGACAGCTTATATCTGAGAAGAGATGTGTCTACTACTCACATTCACAAGAAGACGATTTTACAATGAGGCTCCAAAGACCTTTTTATCATAAAGAAAATCCAAAACGCTAACCCCAAAAGATGAAAAGCCAACAGTTTTGTGGACCCCGTTTTGGGTAATTTGGTGTATCAACTTCCTGGGGGCGTAGCTTTGGCATATGATCTTCGTTTGGGGCGCACGATAGCTCGTTGGAAAGGTATCATCAAGAATGTTTCTGTGACCCTTATTTTCCTATGGCTTGGAATGGTTTTCGAGAGACTGTTTGTTAGGGCCATCTTTATCATAATTTGGTTGTTGCGGATTTGCAGACCCAAACTCTCGTTTGTTCTGGTGCTTAAATTTCTAATTGATTTTAACAACATATCGATAAGCAACACCGAGTGATGATATGTCCAGAAAATAAATTTCTATTTGGATGTATTTGTGTAGATCCCCACAGTATTTCAGAACCAAATGTCGTTCAGAGTCTTTGATACCTAGCCTGGTGCGTAAGGTATGGAAGGTATTGGTGAACTCCGTAACTACTTGGCCCCTCTTTTTCCATAGTGTGGTCCATCTCATGTACTGGTCCTCATAGTTTCCAATAGGATAATATTGTTCCTTTACTGCATCCACAAAAAAATCCCAAGTGGGCTCAACCCCATATATTCTAGAATCCTCTGTGGAACTTTGCTCCCAGTAATTTTCCCACCAATGTTTGACATGGGGGATAGCCTTAAGGAGTGCGAAGGTGATTGTTTCCTTGTCGGAGAAATTATGAACAAAGAAATAACCTCCTAGCATATTTAACCATTTTTCTAAGGCATATGCATCTATCTATCCTTCAAATATGGGAATATCAAAATTAACATGTACCTTGAAAGGTGAGGTGCCTCCAATTTAGTTGCTTGATGAAGACATGCCTATTTTTGTCGACAGACGTTGAAGGATGTGGGAAAAATTGTCCATCATTTCATCCCTCTGTCGCATGAGAGCTTGCTCAAGCAACATATTAATAGAATTCTCTATTTTTTCATTTTTATTTTCTTCTACCATGGAGGGTTTCTTGGGTGTGCGAGAGAAATTGTATTCAAGAGAGACAACATCGATACCCAACTTGCTATACTCGGACCTTGTCGAGGACATGCACTGAAAAACGATCAAGAGAAGCTTGCTCTAATAACACTAATGTAGATTATTTTCGGCATGAAATAAGAGCGGAGATATAATAAAGAAATGTAAAAAAATATCTTGAATATCCAATAATATAACATAAATGTATCAAAGATGCAACCATAAACACAAATATATAGTAA
>JASDQU010273385.1:474-15170 GCA_032191745.1 Picea mariana
CTTCCCAGGAAAAAATGTAATAAGTGGATTTAACCGCTCCCTAACTCAATATTCTATGTTTGTTTGCAACTTTGGAAAGTTATATTTCACACCTATTCCAAAGCCCTACAACTAATCTAATGTAGGTTTGCTACCAGGAAATATAAAAATGTCTAATCAATTTTTATGACTGCTTTATTTTGTGGTTGTTGTTACTCAAAAGGAAGATGGCGTGGATAATATGGTGTTCTGACCGACTCAAAAATTATGAAAAGATATGAAGATGCAATCTTTTCATTTCGATGAAAGATATTCTATGAGAAGGAGGAAACATTTATCATTCCCATATGCACGATGTCCCAAAATATATTAAACTCATCAATATCAAGATTCTCAAGAAATGAGAAAAAGGTACTGAACACCAATGCACGATTCATGGCCCCCCCATAATTTAAAATCAAAAAACACCAAGAATCATGCAATTTCACTACTTGAAATGCAAGGATGCCCCCAATCTAATATAAAGCAAGAAATTAAATCTTTTTGTTTCAAAAAATTCACTAAAAACAATAATGAATTTTGTTAAAACAAAGAAACCCAAACTAGTCTTTTCAATTGCATGAAGAAAGTGATCTTTCAAAACAATAAGCAGATGAGAAAAGACCAAGCAACTTAACTTTCATCCAATCATTGGTTCTTAACTAATCAAACACGCTTAGATTCGGAAATCAGAGAGAAATGGTTGTGCCAAGAAAAGTCAAGAAACGAAAGTCAAGACAAAAATGACAAGAAAAGCCTTGCAATCCTAAGACTGTTCATGCATGAAAACAAAGACAAGAAAGATATCAATCAATGGTCCAAGAAACACTTATGAGGCAATCAAACTAATCTGGGCAGTTGAAAATGCCAAAACTCAAATCCAAATTTGTGAAAAATTGAGTTCGTAGGTAGGCAATATTACACAGTGCGAGAATCAATGATTCTCGCAGGTGACCCTTGAGCAGGGTGCGAGAACCTCACACTGAAACCTAAAGGCAGAGTGTGAACCCTACCAGTTCTCGAAGGCTGCAATAAAGTGCAGTGCGAGAATGCCTGAACATAATCAAAAATTTGGAAAATGAAACAAAATTTAAAAAGGCTTCTGGACCCAGAGGGTCTCTCAAGATATCCTGAAGACTCAAAGATTGATAGGACAGGAGAAAAGTAAAACCAGATCAAATGGCCACAGAAAAACACCAAAAGCCATGAACAAAATGGGATTTTCCCCAGCGGAGTCGCCCATTTTGTTATTGGATAAATCCGTAAGTGTGAACACAAACCAATCTCCCTAGATCCACCTGGATCTAGAACAAAGCAAGATAGAACATGACTCTTTCCCTAGATTCTAACCATTCAATTAAATAGGAGGCAAGAATAAAGAACATACCTTATTATCGCTTCCTATGGTCTTTGTTGCTCCCGCTTCGCTCCAGTGCTCTCGTGCAGCCAAGACCAAGACAACACAAACCAACCAAAGTGAAGAAAGCACAATCTATTCAACAGTCAATCTATGTATATGATCAAAGAATTATACAATAAAGTAGAATTAGCTTTATGGGAAAGGGACATATTACTATATCATATTAATGGAAAGTAAAGATTACAACCTGAGCCTTGATGTCACAAACTTCCTTTCGATGGCCCTTGGCTTCGACACACACACTTGCTCACTTGCATGAAGAAGATCAACTCCTTTTGATAAACTTGCTGGTGTTTCCAAGCTGTTGTAGCTTCAGTCCTTCACACAATTCTTTCAGTAATTCTCCAATGAATCTTGCTTAACCTTCTTGCTTAACCTTTTCCATGAGAATTCACTCAATATATAGGAGAGAATGAATTATTTACTTGGATAAGAATGATCCCAAAATATCAGGGAATCCAGTACTAGGATAACCATTCGAATGCCATCTCATCCTTCTAGAAGATTCCCTTCTAAAAGCATCGAGAATTCATCTTTTTTCCTTGCTTTAGAAAGAGTTTGCACCCTAGTAGTTCAACACAGTGCAAACTTCTTACACCCTGGATTAAGGCAGCCTGCGAGAATCATGCATTCTCCCAGGGAAATATACTAGTAGCCTGCGAACAGTCTTCAAAAATGAGTTTTCTGGAAGAGATGAAAATAAATTTTTCTCAGGAGAAAGTTCTTATGAAGAGCCTAAGTACACCATCATCAATACATCATCATGATGACCAAAATCATGGTTAACAGGAAGTTAATGTACTAACTTACCCAAACAGGGCCCACATGACTTTTGACATTTCATCTCCTAGGGTTAGGTTTTTGGATGTCTAGGGTTTTGGCATTCTTGTTTAACATAAAAAGCCTTCAGATCCTCATTGTAATGATCTTCTTGCGAATGATCATAGCCATCACATATATTCTCAAAGATAAAGATGCCACCATTCTAGCGAGTCTTGCACTCTGTATTTTTTCAGTCCCTTTACAATTATTTCATTAATAGATATCAAGTATTGTTGTATTTCTTTGTTTCTGACAAGTTTCATGAGTATTTCATTGTAATTTCTCTACTTTCATTTCGTTCTAAACATAATCTGGATCATTTGTTTATGGATTCATCATCTCTTTGAACTTTGACTTCTCCCTTTCTACCTGTGGATTGATCTTGCTCTATAATTCCTACAAGTACACTCTCTTGAACCGATTCTTTATTCATCTGTCCTTCTTTTCTTTCATTTCTTCTCCAAACCTTTATATATTTGACATCTTCCTTTTTCTCTATAGATTTTTCTTCATCTTGTATTATTTTCAATCTTGTGATCTCTGGGACCTAGTCTTTGTTCTCTCATTCTTCTTGTTTTATTTTCCATACTTTCTTATATCTAATATCAATGTTTTCTTTTATGGAATTATCGATCATGCTTCTACAACCATGAGCTATATTTCCATAGTTATGACATTTATAACATTCAATGTTATGTGGGGCCACATAAATATTTCTTGCTTGAACATTTCTTCCATAAGCCCTGCAATCTACAACCTTATGTCTGAATTTAGTACAATAAAAACAATGACCATAAAAGAAATTTACATAGCTGGGAGTGAATGATCTTCTTTGTGGTGTAGTCCTTTTGAATTTGTACCTTGGCTGATCATGATCTTCTCTTCTGTGGATCCCTTCATTATGGTTGAAGCTTCTTTATTGCTTGAATATGGTAGGTCTTATTGAAGATGTATCTCTATTATACTCATTCTTCTTTGATTCTCGCTGACCATGATTCTTTCCTTTGAGTACTTCTACATAACTCTTACACTTTTCTTCATTCTTATTTTCTAGTAACGTGTAGGTCTTCTGTTCAATATTCTCTAATGATGAGGTGGATATTTCCATCTATTCAACGTTCTTGTTTAGCTTGACAATTTTAACTCTTAATGTGACAACTTCTTCTTCAAGTTTCTCAACCTCTTCTTCTTTCTTCATCATCTGACTCTTCATGAATTCTTCCATCTTCTTTGCTTCTTCAAGTTGTATCTCTAAGGAGATGATTTATTTTTCAAGTCTTCTCTCTTCTTGACCAAATTTTTCTTCAAGCTTATTTAAGTCGTCAATTATTTCATTAAGATGATTTGTCAATATATTCTCTTTCTTTTCTGCTTCTTCCTTCTATGATGCTACTTTGATTTCCAAACATTGCTTCTGATCCTTGATGTTTTGTTCAATCCTTTTGGATTCTTCTAGCTGATCCTTTAACATCATGATTGTCTGCTCGACTTCTTTGGAGTTGGCGTTCTAAGATTCTTATTTCTTCAACATTTGATTCTTTATGACTTCTTATGTTCACTTTGATTCTTCAATTTGGATATTCAATGTGATTATTTCATCTTCAAGTTCTCTTTCTCATTGAATGAAATTTGCTTCATGATTCTTTTCCTTTTTAATCTCAAGGTTGTCTTCTATTTCATTAGGATTTTATGTCTCATCACTTTCAATCTTCAAATATAGGCATTCAATTTCAATAGGTCCGCGCTCTTCACAATTAAAGAAAAAGAACTCACTTATGTTGATTACAAACTATTCTTCTTTTGAATCTGTCTGACATGATGAGAATTGTACCTCTTATTCTGTACCTATATCTTCTTTAGCAATCTCTGACTCTGTGATGGGAGAAGAATAGATATTATGTAGTTTATCCCAGAGTTCTTTAGCCGATGAACATTTTCCCACTTTGTCCTTTACTGAGTCAGATAATCCTTCCATGATGAAATCCATTTCTATTTTGTTGTTCTTCTTCAATTCCTTCTTGGTTGCAATCTTTGGTTTCCTTGAACCATTATATCCTGTAAAAACTGAATACCAAATATCATATCCATGTTACTGCAAAAATGTTTTTGTTCTTCTTCTCCACATCTCATACACTAGACCACTCTTACCATCAAACATGCGTACTCCATTCTCACTATATTCCATGAACTCCTTCATGATCTCCTTCGAGGGGTTAAATTGTTTCCTTGAAGGAACCTTCTCCGATTCCAATTGTTGGATTACTTAGAGGGGGGGGTGAATCAGTAATGAGAAATTATACCACTTTTAACCACATTATATATTCTTTATCTTTACCAATAATATTCAATGTATCTATAGGGTATCTACTTGAGTGTTGAGTTCTCGGTATTCAAGGTATCTACTTGAGTGTTGATTTCTCGGTATATATGTGAGTTCTTTAGATAAGGTATCTACTTGAGTGTTGAGTTCTCGGTATATATGTGTAAAATTAATGTACTCAAAAGTGCCTTTTAAATCCTTCACTTGGTTGATAATAGAAATAAGACCTGAATTTCCAATGTCACACTGATGATTTTCCCAATATATCATGAGTTTTGAGTCTCCAAAGGCTTGGAAATGCATTAGTCCTCACTCCTATATAGATTTTAACAAAACCCAAAGAGAATTTAAATTTTAGCCTTTCCCACTAACATACTTTAAATAATAGTAATGATTTTTATCTAGGAAAAGGACAGACCCAACTCCATAGATACCCGGGTCTCCTTGACGTGCGCCATCAAAAAACCCAAGGCTTCTCTTAATTAATACTCGACATCAGTAAGCCTTTGACATGTTTCTCATTTCGAATATTTTTGTTGTTATCCATAGCCAACATAATCATGTGATCGATCTGAGTAGGAGTAAAAATCATATCCTAAAAATTCATCGGATTTATGCACCACTATATTCCATAAATGAAAAGACAAGGAAGTGCCTTATAGTCTACAACTTACATGTTAACCAATCTAAAAGATAGTGAACCAAATTCATTGTGTTCCATTTATTTAAACCCACATAAGATTGAGATACCTCCCTCCAAACAATGATTGCATAAGTACAGATCACAAATATATGGTCCACAAATTCTTCATTATTCTTACAAAGTATGCACCTAGGATTTATGCATTATTACAAACCAATCTTGATAATTAATATGACATAATAAACATACTATCAAGAAATTCACAACATATAAACTCCAATATATCATAATCTTTATATCAATAAGGTAGTTACAAGGGACTCTTACCTCTTATTAACATAATGATTAATTTCAAATTTGAACAAGGCGGCAACCCAAGAAAAAACAATGGCGGCTTAGCATTAACCAGGCAGTACACTAGACAACAATGAAAATCCACTCCCTATATTAACCGTGAGTTTTGTGATAACAAAGTCATGTTTCGATAGACTTTAGCTCCTTTCTGTCCATAGCATTCTGTATCGTTTTTACATTTTAGACAGGCTTCTTAGCTCCTCAGATCCCCAATGTAATTTTCATTATTTATTGTTTTTTTCTCTTGGTAATTGTTACTTCTATTTGTTGTCTCATGCTGCTTTGTTTTGATTGAGCCTCTTTCCATTATCGAAGAGATCCTCTATCATATCTTTTTTTTATTGTTTCTGCTCTGTGCCTCGGGGTTGGTTTCTTCTTTCCACTATTGCAGTCAAAGGTTCAGGGACTAAAGCAATGTTTTCAACTACCAAAGCTGACATAACTGAAGACGTCATGAAGTTAATGAATCCTGAGGATGAGGTAGAGTGGCTCAAAGAAGGCCTTTTCAAGGAGACAACCTCTGTGGAAGTAATCAGTGGAACCCACCTGTTACCCACTACTCTTCCAAGCCTTCATCCTTTACTATGTACCAAACCATTGTCGGTTTCACCTTCTTGTCCTCTGTTAACTAAGTTATGTCCAGAATAGTCCCACTTAGGTGGTCCCTGTGTAGAAACTTTTTTCCCTTCTCTGGTGGGTGGTCTGGGAGAGTTGGGGCAATCCTCTAGAAGGGATAAAGGAGTATTACATATAGAAAGTCATAGATTTCCTCCTAATCTAACAAACCAGACCGAGGTCAGAAAAAAGGCGTGGAAGCCTAACAAGAAGATCTAGAGAATGGTTTTGGGGGCAGATATCAGTCTTGAAGAGACGTGCAGGATGTCTCTGTGTGGTTTGGTGGGGAGATTGTCTTACTCCTACTTGGCATCTAGTCTGATCGAAGCATGGATTGTGAGCAAGTGGAAACCAATCCTTGGTTATGCTCCTAAAATCCTCTATCTCACCAAAGGTTGGATGAGTTTCATCTGCAAATCCCCGTAGGACGCTTATTTTTTGTTAAACAACTTTTGGGTCTTAGGAGGCAACAGTTTAATGTTGAATAGGTGGAGAGTCACCTTTGACCCTCATATTGAACATTTCCATCAGCGACATTTGTGGGTTTTATTAGCAGGCCTCCCTATTCATTTTTGGAACGAGGGAGTGTTGAGGGCTATAGGAGGTGCCTTAGGAAGATTTATCGCCATGGATGAGTCGATCCTGGTAAAATCTGCCAAGAAAATTGGTTGTATACTAATGGAGACTGATATTCACAATAGGCTTCCAGAGATGTTGGATATTGACTGGCATGGATGCCACTATAAACAATGAATGGATTATCAGGGTATACCATTCATGTGTAGCTAGTGTAGGTGCACTGGACATCTCCGACGTGATTGCACTGGCAAGAATACAAAAGAATACTCAGAGGACTCTCTCCTTCAGGAAGACCCTTCAGCCTATATGACTGATGTGGACTCTTTAGGGGAGGCACATTTCCATTATCCGCCTGACTATGATTCACCTATAGACGAAGACCCTACTCTCTCTAGTAAGCTAAAATGCTTCCACCCTTCCTTTTTTTCTTCTTTTTCTTTCTAGGAATGGGATGCCATTGAAAAGTCAAGCTGGTGACAGTCTTCAACTAACTTTACAAAAACTACCTTGGCTAGGACTCGGGATATAAATGCAGGAGGAAAAGAATGCTTAGAACTTCCCTACTCTACCCTCCAGCTGACTTCTGGAATGTTCAGCTATCATTTTGAGTCCTCTGTTTTACCTCCCAACCCTTCCTCAGGATCGCCATAGGGCCTATAGCCACATAATCCTAGTGAACAGGGTAAGGGAAAGTCTCCTAACATTTTTTCTTCACTCCTGTCAGAACCAGCAGTGGTGCCAGGGTTTAGAGAATCCGAAGAGAATGAATCATCTCTTAACCAAGCTATGGATACTTTGATACCGCGTTCAAAGATTATTAATGGTTCTATAAAATTGCCTATGTACCAAGGAAAGGCCCTCTATGATAATCTAGCACAACATGAGGCATATTCTTCAAGGAATCTGTCGACTAGGGAAGGGAAAGAATTCGCCTAGTCAAGAGGGTTGGGTATTGAACTCTTGCCACTGAAAACTCGTAGCAGCAGAAAAAAGTAGGCTCAACAATCTCTCCAGGGAAATGAGTCGGTTCCTATAACCACTGAAAGTGGACCTCTTAGAGAGATGAAAGCCCTAGCGAGGGAAAAGTAATGTTACTTCTCTCCCTTAATTTAAGAGGGGTAGGAGGTACCCTCAAAATAGCCTCGGTACGTAGACTCTTGGAAAACACGAGACCTAATATCATTTTCTTTCAGGAAACTCTAGTGGATGAGCAGAAAGCCAAGGATTTTGTTCAACTTTTTCGCCCTTCTTGGGTTTCGAGTTCTGTCAACTCTTTAGGTACTTTCGGAGGTCTCTTAGTAGCTTGGGATCTAGACCATTTTTCTTTGACTCCTTTTCTCACTGTTGGGGGAATACTACTAATAGGTATGTGTCTTTTTAACCACCGGGAGATATCTTTTTTAAACTTACATGGCCCGTGTAAGGACAAGAAACTATTCTGGAATACTTTGGATGAGAGCGGCATCCTTGCTATCAAACACCTGGTCAATGTGGGGGATCTTAACATTATTTTCTCACTAGAAGAGGCTTGGGGCAGAACAACCAGCACAAGAATGACATAAACGTTTTACAGAGATCTATTCTATCACAAGAAGTTGATTTATATTAAGCCCGAAAAACTGGTCCTGACATGGAGAAATGGTCACTCAGGTCAGGAAGCGATAGCACACAAACTTGACAGATTTTTGGTATCTGAATATCTCCTAATTGACATTGGAATCTATCGATCTTTGGTAGAATTTCCCTTCGTTTCAGACCATGCGTTGATTCTTCTTCAGATGGAACTGCACCCAGCTTATAAAATCTACCCATTTAAATTCAATGAGCATTGGATTTATGAGAAGGAATTCATGTATTTAGTTACAAAGGTATGGAAAGACCTGATTTTCATAAATGAAGGAAGCAGACAGCTAAGATTCATAAGGAAACTACAAGAAATAAAGAAACAAACTAAATTATGGCACAAAGAGTTTTGTTTAAAAAAAAACTCAAGACTAGCCGCGCTGGAAACGAACATTAAGGAAACCTACAAAATTATAGGTGGGTATCCAAGTGACCAGATAACAATTACTTCTCTTAGGAATTTAGAACAAGAAAGGAATGGCATTCTTTTAGCTGAGGAAGAACAGTGGCACCTTTGTAGCAGGGCTCTTTGGATGAATGGTGGGGATAAAATTGCCACTTTTTTTCATAAGGTAGCCAACAATAATAGGACAAAGAAGCATGTTTGGGGCATCCAAAAATAAAGTGGCGAATTCATTTCAAATCAGGAGATTTTAAAGGAAGAGGCAGTTAATTTTTACAAACATTTCTATAAAGCCCGGACAAATCCGATAACTGTTGAACATTGTAGACTCATAGACTATTTTCCATAGATGATTGATGAAGAGGATTTGGTTTCTTTATTTTCATCTGTCACTATGGTTGAGTTAAAAGATGTTTTGTTCCACTTTAAAAAAGAAAAAAGTCTGGGACCGAACGGGTAGTCTGCATAATTTTTTATTTTTTTCTTTGACCTAGTCGGGGATGATCTTCTTGATATGGTGGAGGAAACTAGAAGGGGTAGAACCATTGCGGGAGGCCTGAACTCAACCTTCTTGACGCTCATTCCAAAGGAAAATAATCCAAAATTCTTTGATGATTATCGACCTATCTCTCTCTGCAATTTGTGCTATAAGGTGATAACAAAAATTATTGCAAACCGTCTAAAACCCTTCCTTTCAAGATCTATTTCTATTGAGCAGATGGGTTTTCTTCAAGGTAGGCGTATTCAATATGCCATAGGTACAACACATGAGAGCCTTCATAGTATAAAAAATAAAGGAATTAAAGCCTTAGTCTTAAAACTGGACTTAAGAAAAGCCTATGATTGTATTGACTGGGACCATTTAAGAATGATTCTTCTCAAAATTGGTGTAGGGATTCCAATGAAAAACTGGATAATGGCTTGTGTAACTTCTCCCTTCTTTGCGGTGTTAATTAATGAGGAAGCTACGGAATGTTTTAGAAGTGGTAGAGGGGTGAGGCAAGGATGCCCCCTCTCCCCATTACTATTCATTTTAGTAATGGAAGGCCTCAACATTTTACTGAAAAATTGCAGGGAGTTAGGGGACATCACTGGTATAAAAGTATCAAGGTTGATAAAAGTCTTACATATCCTGTTTGTGGATGATGTAATCATAATGACTAAAGTGAGCTTAGTTTAATGGAAGGAGATTTACAAACTCATAAACCTCTTTTGCAGTGCTTCTGGCCTCTCAGTCAACCAATCAAAGACTAAAGTCTATTATGAAGGTCTTTCATTGGACGAGTTGTCCCCTTTTAAACCTTCACTGCCCTTTGATTTATGTGCACTCTCGAATGGCTTCAAATATTTGGGATATTTTCTCAGGACAGGATCACACCATGTGGCAGATTGGGAATGGCTGGTAACTAAATTTTCAAATAAAATTAGCTTGTGGTGTCACCAGTGGCTATCGCTGGGAGGTAGATTTATCCTGGTGAAGTCGGTGCTGGAAGGCCTTTTGATCTATTGGATGCCACTGGAAACCTTGCCCAGATCTGTTATTAATAAGATTCGGAAACTAATTTTTAAATTTCTCTGGAGCGGCCACTCTAAATCTCAACACTACCATCTGTGTAGTTGGGAGACTTTATCCTGTCCAAAAAAGAATGGAGGATGGGGATTGAGAAATCTCTATCTTTTCAATAGCGCTTTGATTACAAATTCTTTATGGAGGTTCTTAAATCATGACAGTTTATGGCATCAAGTTATAAAGGGAAAATACATAAAGAATGCGACGCTAACCAACTAGCATAGTAATCAGACACATTTCATCAAAGCGGCCTCAAGGATTTGGTACAGTCTTGTTCGTACTACTCCTATAATCCTCCATTGGCTAAGTTGGCGTCTGGGTGCAGGGCATCAAATTACAATTGGGAGAGACATGATTTTAAATTTTGGGGATAAATCCATTCTACATCCAGAGACAATTTCATTGATAAATCAAAAGAATATTACAATCTTGGTGCAAGCCTCGGTGGCCAAGGATCGATTTACACAGGCAGAGATATGGAAAAGTAGTTGTGAATTGGGTTTGTTAGGTATGCACGTGGCCGAATGGGAACGTTTCATCAATGAATTAAACAGTGCCAGGGTTACTCTCAAATCCTCTGTAGAAGACGTCCTTCTTTGGATGGGAGGTGACTAATCTGGAGAGTTAAATGTTAAAAATTTATATGATGCTTTGATTTCAACACAGGCGATTCCAACTGTCCATGGATGGCATGTTCAATTATGGAAATTGAAACTACCTTTGAAGGTCATCTTGTTTTTTTGGCTTGCGTTTCATAACAGAGTCCTTACCTGGAACATCCTCCAATAGAAAGGTTGGGTAGGCCCGAGCCTTTGTACCCTGTGGAAGAAAAACATGGATGATAATGCACACCTGTTCATTGATTGCGCTTTTACAAAAAAGGTATGGGCGATGATTAAATTCTTAAAAAGTTAAAACTTAAACTGGGAAGGTCGATCGATCCTGGAGGGCATGAATAATTGGACTATGAATAAATCATGGTCAAAACGAATCTTGGTCCTCGCTTGCTGGTAGGTTTCGATAGAGAGAAACAAGTCGCTTTTCGAAGGGAGATCTCCATCGGCTTGGTTAGTTTCTATTAAAGTGACAGGTGATCTCAACAAAAATATTACAGTGCAAGTCACTCCAAAACTCAGGCAGAATCCGATCTCGAGGATTATTGGCTATGCTTTGGCTTTATTTGACAGAGCTTCAATCAAAGGGGGATCATTATGTGGGGCGGGGGTTTTTATCAAGCGTAGTCATGATCAGGTATATAGATGGCTTTTTAATGGTGGGCCTTGTACAAATACCAAAGATGAGTTACTAGGTGCATGGGCATCGCTTATTATCACAAAATCCTTGAACATCCATTACATTCAAGTCCTGGGTGACTCCAAAGTAATCATCGATTAGCTAAATTGTCAAGGTAAACTCTGAGCTAGCAATATCGAAGGATGGAAACAAAGACTTAAGGACCTGGTTATCTCCTTCAAAGGTACTAGTTTTCATCATATCTTCAGAGAGTCTAATGAGGAAGTTGATCTCTTGTCAAAACAAGCTTTATCAGAGGCCAAAGGTAGAATTACTTACTTTTCTTGGGACTGAGTGATGGCTAGTCCTCCTACCCATTTAGATATTTTCTAACTTTCAAGGTTTTCTCTTGTTTATGGAGTGCGCCCATTGTTTTTGTCAGATGCTCACCTTTGATAGTGCTCCAGATTCTGTGTTGCCACTTTTTTCTCTCTCAGAGGTGAGTAAGAAGCTATTGATATGATCTTTTTTTAGTTCCTTCAGTTTCTCGGATTTTCCCCTTTCAAGATCTTTGTAATCAGTTTTTTTCATGTGTGTTGTGGGTCAGTGGTTGAAAGGATGGTTCAATCATCTTTGATTAAGAATCCTGAGGATGTAATTAAAATTATTCTCTAATATAATTTTGGGAAGATTTTCTGATGGAAAAAAAACATAATGATTAATTAATTACAATGTGAATATACTCGCTACTCAACCTTCACTCTCTCTATGAAAAAAATTAAAAAATATATAGAACTTGAAATTATTTTACACTATAAACAATTCTTTATACATTATAGAGAATAATCCATATGGTATATTTTTAGTTTAAAAGTATCATAGTTGGCATTATGGTTATGGTCCCACACGATTGAGTATATCTTGTGCATTTGGGATTGATTTTTTTTTCATTTATATGTATATATTACCATTTAAGTATATATTGTACATTTGGGATTTGATTACAATTTAAGAAGTCAATTTGCATGTTAAGGTCATTCATATTTATCCAATACATTTTATTTTTACATTTATGATCAAAGTATAATGAGTTTGATTTATGCTTTACATTTATGATCAAAGTATAATAAATTTTATTCATGCTTTAAGGATATGGAAATATTGGGTTTTTTTTATCATTTATATATGTATATTACCATTTAAGTATATATTGTACATTTGGGATTTGATTACAATTTAAGAAGTCAATTTGCATGTTAAGATCATCCATATTTATCCCATACATTTTATTTTTACATTTATGACCAAAGTATAATGAGTTTTATTTATGTTAATGAGTTTTATTTATGATCAAAATATAATGAGTTTTAATCATGCTTTAAGGATATGGAAAGATTGATTTTTTTTTTATCATTTATATGTGTATATTATCATTTAAGTATATATTGTACATTTGGAATTTGATTACAATTTAAGTCCATTTGCAGGTTAAGGTCACCCAAATTTATCCAATACGTTTTATTTTTTCATTTATGACTAAAGTATAATGAGTTTTATCATGCTTTACATTTATGACCAAAGTATAATGAGTTTTATTCATGCTTCAAGTATATGGTAAGATTGATTTTTCCTATCATTTACATGTGTATATTACTGTTTAAGTATATATTGTACATTTGGGATTTGACTACAATTTAAGTCAATTTGCATGTTAAGATCATCCAAATTTATCAATACGTTTTATTTCTACATTTATGACCAAAGTATAATGAGTTGTTTTCATGCTTTAAGGATATAGAAAAGTTTCATAGTAAAGATAGTTATCAATGTCTATTTTTCATGAATATAAGATAAGTAGAGAATATGAGATGGCTTATGTACAATGAAAATAAGTTTTTAACTAATTAAAAAAATAATTTTAGATTGTACTTCAAAACTAAAAAAATTATAGAGTTAAATTTACATTGATTATAAATTTTATATATTATAAATTTAAGTTTATATTTTATATTAAATTTTATTAAAAATGAAATATCATTAATAAGTAATAAGGTTATATTATATCAATCTGAGTATATTTAGAGGTCACAAGTTTAAATTTAAAAAGTTATAATGTGTATACTTATGTAAATTTTAGTAGTTAAATCGTTGCATAAACTTGTTCCACAAACAAAGAGGTCTCATACACCAATTTGATGTGCTGGCTTGGCCGTGATTTTAAAAATAAATTATTATTATTATTATTATTATTATTATATTAATTTTTTAATACTTTGAATTGTTTAAAAAATAGAGTTCAAACATTATTCATTGGATAATTACAAACCCAAATCCATCCAACATTTTCTTTCCAATCTAAAAAAATGTATGTTAATTAAATGGTAGTTTAATGAGAAATTAATAAAAATAAAAATAAAAATAACTTAAATTTAATAAAAACACATTTTAAAAGCGGTTATCTTCAATTGATCAAATAGATAAATAGATATAATTAAAGTATAAACAAAACTATTCATATTTTTATTATAAATATGAATGATTTTCAATATATTATGATTCATAGATAAAGTAGAATGGAGTGACTTCATAAATATATTATGATGAATTTTTTTATTTTGATGAAGTGAAGTTTTTCTTTAATTTTTTTTCAAAATTATAAAGATTTATAAAGATTTAAATCATCTTAAAGATATTATGATTCATAAGAATTAATAAATATATTATGATTAATTTTTTATTTTGATGAAGTGAAGTTTTTCTTTAATTTTTTTCAAAATTATAAAAATTTAAATCATCTTAAAGATATTATGATTCATAAGTAAAGTAGAATGGAGTAAATTAATAAAAAGATTATGGTTAATTTTTTATTTTGATGAAGTGAACTTTTACTTTTATTTTATTTTTCAAAATTATGACGATTTAAATCATAAAATTCCTATTAATCAAATAAAATCACAAATCATAACTTTTCATATTTTTTTTTATTAAATTAGAAAAACAATTAAAAAATAATAATTAAATATATTTATTAATTAACTTACTTCATAATAAAATTACTTAATCAATATAATTTTAAAATTTTCGTTAAAAAAGTCC